>OY294020.1:11818010-12039086 GCA_958510785.1 Exephanes ischioxanthus | reverse complement strand
GGAGAAGAATAATGACCGGTGAGGTCTAAAGGAAAAGGGGGGGGGGGGGGGGGGGGCGGCGATCGGGTCCGGCTAATAGAAAAATCGTGTATGCCGTCAACTCGCTGGAAAATTATTGTTAAACGTGACCGCGCCAGTTGATATAGTCGACGAGCGGGCCCAGCGTCGGAAATATAGAGGACCGCGGGGCAAAAGGGACTCGCGACCTGCATTTCAGATGAAACATTGGGTTTTTTTGTCCATTGAAAAAAGCGAATTCGTTGATACGTCTGTAATTTCTTAGTGTTATTGGAGCCGGATGATAAATTGTTTGGGCTGAAAAATTGATTGGTCGTGTCGAGGAATTAATTGGTCGCAAACTGACTGATTAGTTGTATCAAACATTTAAATTGTTTGGACGATTGATTTCTTGTATGGCAGAAATTGGCTCTGCAACTTAGGGATTTTGTCTGGTCTTGCCGAAAAATGGTCCGTTTCGCCCCAGTCTTCATTATATATGTGTCTACATATATATCGTCACTCTTTGCGTCGCTCGTTTATTATAGCCCTTGCGTTATACGAATACCATAAAAAAATAAAGAAAAGTATACTTTTGATGGATACGGTGAGCGTCAATGAATGGGGCATCAAAGTCAAGCTCCGTGAAAAATCGGCTACCCCGCGAGACGGTGTGTGAGTAGAGTCGGTGACGTGAGAGATCCGCGCTTTACGAGATTATCTCGGTGGTTATAAAATGCTCCCGGAGCGAGGGATGATTCTACGGGTACAAGGTAATTTTCTGCCAATTTTGTTTTATCGACGTAAATGAGCCTGTTTCATTTTTTTTAGATTAATTTAAAAAAAAAGAATGGCATATCAGTAATTCAATTATTTTACGAATCTTGGTATTTTACGTTCCAATTTTTATTTCTCATAACTTACGATCAATTAAGGGTCGCATTTTAAGACGTTAGTTTGAACTTAAGATCGCTCTTGAGATCGAACTTTATGTCGTTCTTAAGTTTAATCTTAAGTTCGAACTTGAGTTCGAACATAAAACCTCGAACTACAATCAAATTTGAGTTCAGTCTCAAGTTCGGACTTAAGCATGAAATCAGGTTCGAACTTACGATATCGTAAAATCGAACTGAGTTCGAACTTACGATAGATCGTAAGTTCGCAATGAAGTTCAGGCCAAACTTAGATCCAAGAGCGATTTTGCGTTTATTAATGTATTTATTTATTGAGTAAAAACGTGCCAGCCCAATTACAAGGTGCGGGGTGACCCCGATCATTCAAAATGATACACAGTGCAAGTGACCAGGCGCCATAACGATAATAGGCGAAAACTTAATTAATAATTGACAGAGAAGTCATAAAGCCATAGTTGAACCGCTAGAACGGGACTTCAAAAATATCCGAAAATATCCTGTATTCCGAGTTTAAAATAATGTCTTAAAATTCGACCCTAAGGTTCGAAGTTGGACACGGGCACGAGAGAGAATTAGCAAGGGTTGGCCGCGCGTTGAACCGCTCCAATTTGTAGTTTCGTCCTCGGATAGAGTACACGCAGATATCTCATCTGTTCGTGATTTCGAATGACTGACTTATGATTCGGAACGGGATTTACAACTTCGGCGAGGTCGTCAATAAGCCGTTTCGTCCGATATTAGCCTTGGATCTTCATCCCGACTAGTCGACTCCTTGTTTAAGTTACTCGGTATCCCAGTTTGCCTCTTCCTACTCGAACGCTTCGCAACGGTTCGTCGGAAACGACCTGACACGCCGAGAGACGAAAAGGTGCGACTCGAATGCCGGATATTCGAGAGAAGCGACAAAAAGATGTAAAGAGGGACGGAGCGATCGCGCTGCGTTGAGCAGAGACAGAGGAGGCGAGAGACGGAGAGCTTAAAGGGCAAACTGTTGCTTCGAGCTTCAACAAGTAGGCCAGCGACAGCATCCGCGTTTTCACGGAGAAAGAATCTGGCGAAATTCATCCCGACGGAAGAAGGTCATATGTTGAGAAATTCCTTCTTTATGTTTAACTTCGATGCATTCGATTTTTTTTTTTGAAACGCAGATATATTCAAGATATATGCTCCAGTTTTTGAACTTTTAGGGAAATACGATGTGACAGGCTTATCATTTATTTATTCGAAGGTCTTCAAAGTCAGAAATTCCAGAACAAAAAGGTTTCTTAAAAAATGTAAAAACTATGTATTAACATGGGAAAAGGGTTACAAAAAGTTGGATAAAAATGCTCAAAGATGAGAACCATCCGAGTATTGCAATAACAATTTGGTAATGTTTTAAACAATGTTTTAAACAACGATACGCTTCAAAGGGTCCGTCAGTTACCATGAATCGGTAATTTTATACAAAGATTTAAAAAATCCTTCACGGAAGAACCTTAAAAAATATTAACACTTGCATAAATCTCGAATCGTTTATTTTAACTAAAATTTTTATGAGATCCACCTAAAAACTATCCTTCGTCGGTAAATCCACTTCCGCGATATAGCGGCTAATAGTTTTCCTCGACCGCCGTTCCGTTCCACCAATTGGCAAGATCACTGGATCCCTCCGGTGTACTTAGGTGCGCGATTGGTCCCCAATAGTTTTCCACGTATTCTCAGGCCAATTAACTGTCAGACTTACTCGTTTGTTTCAGGAAAGCGGGTTTACGGTAAGATTCAAAGTCGTTTCAAAGATGCAGCTATTACCAATTGATTACCATCAATCATTAACGTTTTTTAAAGATAAACAAATCTTCCACGGAAGAGCTATTAAAAATATGAACAATTGCATAAATCTCGAATCGTTTACTTAAACTCAAATTTTTATCAGATCCACCTAAAAACTATACTTCACCGTTAACCACATCGCTGTCAGAGAAACGTATTTCCCTATACGTTTTTGCCCCTATAAGGAAATACATTTCTCTGACAGTGAAGGGGTTAAATCCACTTCCGCGATATAGCGTCTAATAGTTTTCCTCGACCGCGGTTCGGTTCCACCAATTGGCAAGATCACTGGATCTCTCCGGTGTATTTAGGCGCGCGATCGGTCCCTAATAGTTTTCCACGTATTGTTAGGGCAATTAACTGTCAGACTTACTCGTTTGATTCAGGAAAGTGGGTTTACGGTAAGAGGAAAGCTCCTATTAGCTCCTACCCATCAGTTTCCTCTCTATGCCAGTGCCAAAGGAAGACCAGGAAGCTCCCACTCTATATCTCTATCGGATTCTCTATCCTCCACCTCCTCCGCAACCCTGCCACTCTCTCCCTCTCACCCTCGCGACTCTCCCTCAGCCATCCATTTTACCCGCGACGCCACTTTGTCGCGTGATATTGCACGCTAAGCGAGTTACTTCGTCAATTACGTTATCCGTTGCAGAAAACCCTCACCCTCGGACGCCTGCGCCAGTCTGGCTGCTGGATTCCTCGCTCAGTTCACCGGGGTTTACGGAATTCTAACGCCTTCCATCTGAAACACCGACAACGGCCCCCGGCATCCAACTCTAACTCGCCACTGATTTCTTTTCTATCGATCCACGGTGAAAATTCGCGAAAAAGAAAGAAACTCAAAAGGGAATGTAAAAAAAGAAGAGAAAACAAGAACGACTTTGTTTCAGATCTGGGGAATCCGGTGCGCGAGTGGCGCGTTTGTTTTTACGAAACTGGTTGCATCGTCTCGTCTACTCGGATCGAAGAGGTCGTCAGGTGGCATCTGCTTCGCATCGCTCAATCGTTGGTTGCCGGTGGGGATAATACGGCAGGGGATTACGTATGGTAAAATAAATAAGCTCGTTCTATCCGATGCGTACGAAACTTGCACGAGACATACTCGTGGGGAAAAACGCCCGTGTCGGGCTCTCCTTTTTGTTGTATAAATTTAAACACTCGGCTTCGCGAGACTAACGCCTCTCTCGATTATCCGGACTCATCCTCATCAACGGTGCAATAACTGTTTTGCTGGGAGTTGAGAAACGCGGGCGTGAATGGAAGGCAAAATAAATTTCTTCGCTCATGATTGCCGGAGAATGTTGACCTGTGTGTACACGTATCGGGTTTGTAATCCTCTTACGGCACTGCGAGGGATTATTCTGTATCGAAAGACGATCTTTCATGACTCTGATCGGGCTCGTATTTTTTTAAATTGTTTTTCTGACGGGTTTAGATTTTTTTTTTTTTGAGAATTGCTGTTGTGATTGAGCTTCGATGCGACTCTTTTTACACGGTAAAAAAGGTTTGGGCAGTTCACAAGTGTGTGTGATCGTTTTTCTCGTTCATTTTATCATTTTTCAAATTTTTTATGGATAATGCTTTTGGGGAAAAAATTGTTAAGAGGAAATGAAAATTATTATTTAATCGATAAGCGTTTTATAAGATGTACAATGAAGTTTTTTTTTAATGAGAATGAGAGACGGATATTGAAAAAGTTTTAATTACTCATTCTTGGCTCGTCGTGAAAAAAAATTATATTTTTTACCCGTCATGCAGGAGTGACATGGAAGAAAAATTGCGAGTCGCACCTAAAAATTGGGCCACTTTGTAGAATTATTTTTTAGGAGTGGAAAACGCAACATGTATCACCGATCGAAGTACTTTTTTCCCGTGAAAATCGAATTATTACCGTGAACGGGAAACATCATCCGGACACAAATTGTCTAATCGCAATCGATTTCTCATTTCCTCATCTTTCTCAAGCTTCTAGGGGGGAACGAAAAATCACAATTTCCACTTTCCACCGACGATTTTAGTTATCTTTATTTTTATCGTCGCCAACCCGACGCTTATTGCTCCGCGCGAGATCCTCGCGTAACTTTAAATGACTACGAAATTGTGTCTCGAAGATCCCGCGAAGGAGAACGAAAAGGATGAATCGGGGTTGTCTCGTAAACTCGAACGAGGGTGCAAATCCACGGGCCTACCGGGGTCGAGGTCGTACAGATTGTAGCAGCCTGGCAAAGAAATTCGAAAAGCAATTTATGGCATCGATCGTTTCGTGCTATTGCACCAACGAATTTATCGACATCAGGGTAACTCATCTATGCAAAAAAAAAAATTTGGCTGGACGTAACGATAGTCGGCTGAAAGTCCCGGTGACCAAAAAAATTAAATTTTTCCTCTCGTTTATTGGATAAAAGCAAAAAATTGTTACATGCCAGGGCGTCGAAGTTGGGGTTTCCGTGCGCTTCGAAATTTCGTGGGGCGCATTGTTTCACGTTCACCGGGATGCGCGCGGCCTGATGGGGACAACATTCTACGAAAGTTTTAGGAGAGCCGAGCGAAGCGGAGGGCAGGAGAGCGAGGATAGTCTTCTCAGTTACCACCCTTGACGAACCGGGTAATAGTATTATCGCCGGTAATTACAGCACCGGCTCGGGAGCCTCGGGGCCCTCTCGCCATGGCAAAGCACCGGACTGGCGGGGGGAGGTTATGCAGATTGCTTTGTAACCTTGTTAACGATCACTCTATTAACCTCGGCGTGCTGGGGAACCCGCGTACAAGGCTCGCCGAACGTTTCGCGCTAAACGCACGGTATACGTATCCGGAATTGGCGCGTATAGATATCTCGATGGTTTTCACGTTAGGCATACGCGTGGGTGGGTCAGTCGATCGGAAAGGCGAAAAAAAATGAAACTCGAGGAGATTCGATGTCTGAAGCTACGACTGCAAGGAAGATTTCTAATGCGAAGAAATGTATGGAACTTACGGCAAGAAATTGTTACAAAAGCTGGATTAGCATTCGCTTGGCGGAAGTATTCGCTTTTGGCCACAAACTCGCAAGACCAGTGGAAAAAATTAATTACAGTTTTCACCAGCGACCAAGCCTGACTCGGTTGGGTTGATGAGCAGTGATATTTTTCTGCTAAAAACCTTGTTAAAACAGTAGATCTTTCAAGTGGCTCAGAAAAAATATTGTATGCCTGTTTGTGATATTTTGTTTTTTCAACTTTTTTTCAACTTTCGTTTTAAGCTAAATATGTTTTATATTTTTTTATAAATAAAAAGAACTGTTCCATACATGAGAGACCATGACGTGAGAGGTTTAATTAAAAGTTCTTTGCGTACTCCCTCGCAGTGGCACAGGCATACGTGCACAAAGTTGCATCTAGTGTGCATGTTTCACAGGGCGACAATTCTGTAATATCAAATTTAAAGCGCATTACAAGTTTAATTATCTACCGTTAAGTTCGTTTTGTTTTCAAAGTCGTTGAAAAATCGATTCGAACTTTCGAAGACGCAGTCGTAAAGATCTTGGGGGGGGGGGGGGGGGGGGGACCAAAGTCGAGGAAGCCCGCGAGAGTTTCGAGTGCGAAACTCATGCTGACAATGGAAATAAGAAGTGGTTTGAGAAAGCGGGTTATCTCGCTGGCAAGTTGAGCGAATAAAGGGCGAAGTAGACGGAGCAATAGGATCAAAGTTATCGCATACTGGCGCGCACAGGTAGATTATATTACCACCATACCAGAGATAGGATGGGTCAAGCGAAGGATATCTGTGCTGAGCGTGACACCTGGAAATGAGAACAGTGAGCGGTTCTGGCCAACTCAATCGTCCAGCTTTTCCGGATGTCATGAGGGTTTCCTTCCTCTTCCCCCCCCCCCCCCCCCCCCTTCCACATGCATGCGTTTAACGCTGCAAAAGCTCACGAGGACGTTGGAACAAAGCTCGAGTCCAATTCACACGCTTCTTGTGTAATTGAAATTGCGAGCCTGTAAAGGGCATGGCGGGTGATCCGTGAAACCTGACTTCGCAGGGATTCGGAAATGAGACCAAATTTGGACTCAACATCAACACCCCGTTGTTTCGTACCTGGAGTGCAAACCGTTTGGAAAAAAATAAATAGAAACAAAAAATCTTGGGGCTTCTTTTAATCCAAGACACGTTAACATTTCTTCAAGTTAATATCTACGATGTTTTACCTAACTTATACTATAGCGAAGCTTTACTTAACATCGATTCCGCGTTATTATGGGTTTGTGTCTGATCGGCAAACTATTTAAAAAACGAGCAACAAAATCTTACGTTTTTTTTTAGTTATCCAAGAAACGTTACCTTTCTAACAGTAGAATATGTTAATTAGATGATTAATCATTTTTCGTGTTAGAAAAATGTTCTATTGAAGGGTGAGATTGAAGTTCTGTCGAAGGATCGAAAATAGTTTTTTGCAGAATCGTGAGAACGCGTTGCAGTGTACTTGTACGTTACTTAGCCCTTCACGTACCGGTGTCTTGCTCGGCGAGACATTGGAAATTGCCAAGACGCAATCTTCGACCGATTCGAGTAACAAGTTAGCGTGCTAAAAAAAATTTGAAAAAAATCACAGTCGTACCTTGAAGTGTTGTCTTTTTGATAACGCAGAAGAAAATTTATTACGAACATCCGTATCGTTCTTGTGCTTAAAAGAAGGCATGGTCGTTTGCGATTGGCAAAAAGGCACCTGAAGGGTTAGTAGAGCTTCCGTTGTGAAAGGCAATCGTCTGTACCCATCGACGATAATCCGATTATATTTTCATCCCAGACGGATAAACCTCCGTAGCTCGATACTTATAATTGTAAAGTCGTGTTACAAGACTGTCGTTCAATTAATTTTATTCTTTTTATTTCTATTGTTATTATTATTATTATTATATAAATAAATCGTTTTAAAAAGAATTTCTTTGAATTGATTTCGATCGGCTGGTTGGGTGGGCGAATCGACTTTTGAAAATCCTTATTGACTGGAAAGTTGCTGCTTCTCGGCTGTGTAGGGAGTTTTTTTTACTGAACGAGAGTGGACGAGGCAGAGAGGAAATCTCTTTCTCGTCGTTGTCGCGCGCGGTTTATCGCTCGTACCAGCCGGCTCCCGAGGAAAACCAATGTCTCGGGCATAATCTAACGGCTCGCTCAGACGTAAAGCTGCGTGATCGAAGAGGAAAACACAGATAGTCGCTGGATCTGTTGTACGTACATTTATAGCAGTATAATTTAACGTTCGAATATATAGTTTAATTATTTTTGTTTTACGTTTTAGCGAGTAACGGAAGCCGCAACTTGCGTTACACAATTGCCATTCGATAAGACATCAGCGAACACCTTTCTGCACCGTGTTAATACAAAGTAATAAGTTTCGGCGGGAAAGTAGCGTATTCAAATCTTTCAGGACACTGAATTGCACCCTTATTTTCAATAACTTATAAGAACTTAAAAAAAAAGTACAAAATATTCAAGTAATATTTCCTAGTCACTTTGACAACGATGCCACATAAACAGTAACTAAAAAAGCTCAGCTAACAAAAAATATAATAACAACTATAATAAAAATATAAACTATTATAAAAATATAAAATATAAAATAATAAAAAAATACAAACATTTGTCGTCGGATGAAGGATGTCTTTACCGAAAGTGTGCTTTGGTCGTTGGTACGTCGCCGTAGCTGTGACAGAGGTGTTTGTGAATTGGTAAATGTAAAAAAAAATTATAAACTGTACTCACCGTCTCAAGAGGAACTTCGCCCAGACTCGGATGGTGTTCGACTCCGGTCCTCGGGATGTTGTCCTGCTAGTCCTCCTTACCGAGACGGCGAGTGCTCGCCCGTGGAAACCCCGTGGCCGTATGAGGGTGAGGGTGCATTCTACACCCCTGTAGCCGGCTCACGGCCGTCGCTGCCCGTCGCCGTCTGCGTCTCCCGAACGTCTTCGGGCATCCTCCTCCACCGATTTCGCGATCCGTTGTTTCGCGCCAGGGCGCATGGCCGCGATTCAACTTTACTCCCACTACCCTGACGAAACGGTCGCGGCGTGGTGGTACCAGCGTTCAGCGACTCTTTCACGATCGAATACCAAACCCCGTCGGCGTACCGGAGGGACCACCCACCCTTCGACACCCACCACTCCATTCACCCGCAATTTTTCTCGTATCGCCCGATTATTAGGCCATCTTTTCTCACATCTCCGCGCTTTTTTCTCTTGTGCGACATCTCTATAGAGCCGATGACCAATTTGGTAAACCGTCCATTAAACGGACCATCAATTGTCCATCAATTGTCCATTGTGCAAATTTTTCGCAAGCTTGCATATTCGTCGGGATAGATTTTTCGAAATTTCGACAAGATTCATGAACGATCCAAATCGACGAAATAAAAATATTTGCTACGGCTGCCGGAGGGATTACCCACCACTCCATTCGCCCGCAATTTTTCGCCCGAAAAATACATCCAATAGGGTGCTCGCGTGTACTCGCGAACACACGCGTGCACGCATAGACATATTATGCCCGCGTTACACCAAAAATCGCCATGTCGAGGGACATTTTCTCCAATTTTGAGAGCAAATATTTTCGGATAGGCGCATTTGGCAGCGGTCTGGCACTCATAATCGTTGTTCCCTAGACGGACGCTACCCGAAAATGCAAAAAAAATGTGGGGGTCAGAAAAATGATGAACATTATTATATATAAAATAATAAAATAATTATTGGTAGATTCGTGTCGATAAAAAACCATGCATGAAACGGACCATCAATTTATGATATTTGCTGCTGCTGTCGGAGGGACAACCCAACGTTCGATACCCACCACTCCATTCACCCGCAATTTTTTTCGTATCGCCCGATTATTAGACCATCTTCTCTAGCACGACATCTCCATACACTCCATTTTTCTGTAGCACGACATCTCCATACACTCCATTTTTCTGTAGCACGACATCTCCATATACACGATGCGCAATTTGGGAAACCGTGCATGAAACGGTCCATCAATTGCTCATCGTGCAAATTTTTCACAAGCGTATTCGACGGAAATGATCTTACGAAATTTCGACAAGATTTCATGAACGTTCCAAATTGACGAAATAAATAATAATATATATTATTAATTGTGTGTATATTTATTTCATGGTGATAATAATAATAATAATAATAATAATAATAATAATAATAATAATAATAATAATAATAATAATAATAATAATAATAATAATAATAATAATAATAATAATAATAATAATAATAATAATAATAATAATAATAATAATAATAATAAATAAAGAATTGGGAGATTCTTATCGATAAAAAAATAAATTGGTCTTATAGATTGATTATTCATCGTTTCATAGAATACATTTTTTATTCTATTGAACGGATAAATTGATGCGCGATGTGGGTATAAACGTTATGAATATGGAGTGCTTGATCGTTTGTACGTCCCACGTTCGAGTACGTGAGATCCGTTGTGGCTCCCATCGTAGATGGTGTCGAGTAACTCGCGAACGTTCACGAAGACCAAGAGGAATTCCCAGACTTCGAAGAATGCTCGATATGAGTTGGCGGTCCGCGTGCGGCACTTCGCGGCTTCCTATCCACGGCGACGATCCTCGGCTCTTTATTAAAGCGCGCCTTCCCCAGCTACGCTCCGGAAAAGCCTCGCGGGAACTTCATCCTACTCGAATCGTTCGTACACTATAGCACCGCTCGACCAACGTTTTAATTCTGCGAGGGAAAAAAATAAAAATAAAAAAGCGCCTCTAAAGGCGCTTAGTTCCAATTAATTATACGAATATTTTTGCCTCGCACCTTTATCCAGGTCTCGATAATTACGCTTCGAATGCTAAAGAGTAGCGTTCCTTCCTTATGGAGCCAATGTGAAATAACTTAGCTGAACCAGTCAATTAATTTCAATTTCGTTATACGCACGGTAAATTTCTATTTTGTTACAAATTTCAAAATCCCCAAAATTTAATAATTGCATGTTTTCATTTTCAACATTTTTCAACGTTTCAAAGTTCAATGAGTATTTTTCAAGATGAATTCAAGTTTATAACAAAATTTTGATCTGAATGTTCGAATCGCCTGACCACTACAGTTCCCTTAAAAAAATAAAAATAAAAATAAATAACAAAAATATAGGTGGGACATTATTGACCTAAGAACGGTTGAATTCTTTAAGCATACGCGAGCTCGCTATTTCGAGGTCCGGCAGTTCCTCGGAGACCCATTATATTATATAGGGTTGTCGGGAGGCTGTCGGATCTCGCACTCGCTCGTCAGATCCGGTCTATTACTCGCAGATCATCCCGACGAGTTATTCGAGTCACATTTGGGGTCGCAAGAGGAAGCGCCATAAAACAATCTGATGATCATTGCTACGTGACCGGACTGAGTTCCGTGCCGAGGAGAGGCCGCTGGAATAGGGGTTGCTCGTAACAGGAAGGGAAGAAAGTCTAGGGTTGCGCGGGCGACGATGATCGGTCTCTCTCCGCATCCTGCGACAAGAAGAAAATCAATAGGCCGGCTAAAAGTAATTATTTACATTCCTTTCGGGCCTTCGATCGCAAGATCAATAGATCGGTAACAAAGTTGCCGAAACTGCGAGACTCGAGGATTATCCATGTTGCCACCTGTGGAGCCGCAACCGAGAAATATATAAATTCCCGAGCAGCAGGAAACGGAGTCACTTGTTGATTATAGGGATACTCGCAGTCACAGAGGAAAACACGCGAGAGGCAACTTGTTGCTAAGATTCTCTCTTTATACCGCATACAATTTACTCCGTCAATTAAATTATACCTCCGAAAAGTATGGATTAATAGTAAAAAAAATAAAAAAAACTATAAATGAAATAATTCACTTTATCTTAATGTCAGAAAGGTGTCCAGCGTTGTTCGAGGAAAAACTGCAATATCGAGCATGTGTTGGCCTCGACAAAAATGTTCAATGAGCATATTCGCAGTCGCAGAGGGAAACACGCGAGAGGCAACTTGTTGCTAAGATTCTCTCCTTATATGGCATACAATTTACTCTGTCAATTAAATTATACCTCCGAAAAGTATGGATTAATAGTAAAAAAAAAAAAAAAACTATAAAAGGAATAATTCACTTAATCTTAGTTTCTGGAGGGTGGCCAGCGTTATTCCAGAAAAAGCAGCAATATCGCGCACGTGTTGGCCTCGACGAAAATTTTCAATGAGTCACCGAGCTCAATTGCACGTTTCGCTTTCGGATACGGATCGTTACGCGCTCGCGAGAGAGCGCTCGTGTGTCGAACGGAGCGTGAGTACGAACAATAAGCTTCTATTGTTTTAACACAAAAGATCGTGGAAACTTCGAGCCTTGCGTGGCTGCGGCACCGTGGCGAGGGATTGGGTTTATTCCTTTCATATTTCGTCGCGGCGCTATCCGCGATGAATACTCATCGGGCTCATTCGAGATGCCGAGTTGATAATCACGTCGCAGCTGATTATTAACGGTCTGCAAACTTTGTGAATAAGAAAAAAAAAAAAAAAAAAATTAACGAAATATAAATATTTATGTCCGACTGAACATTTTTTCAATCGAAATTTTTTTGTTTTCTCGAGTCAAATATTTGCGGCACGTGTCAATGAAAAAAGACATCGAGTTAATAATCACGCCGCAGCTGATCACAAATAGTCTACGAAGTTTATGAATAATAAATAAATAAAAATATAATATAAATATTTATATTTGATTAAAAAATAATAAAATAAAAATCGAGGCATTATTTAACGAAAAAGGCGGTTAAAGAGAAGTAGAGTCGAGACCCGATGGTAAATTTTGTTGTTCCAGTGGGCCCCCTGGGAGTCTCTTCCGTTCTGGGGTTTATTGACTTGGCAATCTTGACTTGGTAACATTTGTAGATATTTTTATAGTTAAATCTCGTTGAGTGGCAGAAATAGAAACGAAACAGTCTCGTTCATTGTGTGTTATCTTGGGTCCAATTTTTGTTTTTCGTTTCATTTTTTTTTTTCACAAGTTTTCCTTGTTTTCCATCGATTTCCGCAGCGACGGATGACTGTGTTGGTCCAGTCGTTGTTTCTCTCGGTGAACTTGCCCGAGGGACGGCGCCCGGCATTGTCGGTTCCTATCGGCCTCGGAACGATTCCCGGCAATCTTTGAATCCCATCCTCACGGTGTCTTCGTCCTCCCGTCGTTAATTTCGCTATTATAGTATCTGCAAACGAATGAGGCAATCAGAGAGCGTGAATTTTCTCTCCTGTGTAAGATTCGACGGGAGAGCCTTGATTATTCCTATAAACAGGAAGTTCGTCGCCTCGGAAACGTCTGAAATAGCAGACAAGGGTGAGAATAACGTAATCGAATCAGCACGCAAGTTTCCGAGATCGATGAATGGAATCAAACGAGGTACCTCGAAGTCTGGGTAGATGATGCGAGCGCGGAGCTCGGTTTCTCGCTATCTGCAACCCTCCTTCCGCCTCCCTTCCGTCACATCGGAGTTTTGCATTCTTTCATTCGATACTATAAACACTCACCCTTTTTCCGCGATTTTTCACCGGCAGCCATTTTGATTCCTCGTCATTACGGATGTCGAGACGATATCCGTAATCTAATCGATCACGTATTTTCTATCCAATTGAGCCGAAAGAAATCCGATGGGAACCGACAGCCGGGACCATAACCGGGTTCGATGGATGGTTCGGTGTCCGTTTGCCAAACGAAAGTCCCCGTTACCAAGACAACGACTGGTGAACTCCTCGATGCACTCAGTCGAGATAATCGAATGGATTCGGCAACTTCAGGTCTCGAACTTCATTTTGTTTATTTTATTTTTTCGTGTTTTTGTGGGATTTCTCGTTGCTATTCTAAGTCCATAGATCGTGATTGGTACAAGTTCCGACGTTGAAGAATCATCGATTCCGAGAATAAACTTTCCAGAAACTTTAATCTGTTTGCGAAAAAATTCTTCAAAAAATAAAAATAAACTAGAACCTTACGGTCTGAACAGCGATTACTATTGCGAAGATCACATATTGCGCAGCGTTTGTCGCTGAAGGATAGACCGGTACGAAATAGGGATGCTGTGCATGGCCGACCTGGGGCAAAATAGGGTATCGGAAAAAATCTGGAAAAAATCATTATAACCTTCGAAGTGACTGGAAAAATAATGGTGACTGTGAACATAATGTTCTTACGAGCCTCGTAGGGTACCTTATACATCGGGCTCGAATTGACTATTTTTCTCGGATGCTCGAAATCATCATAACCAATCATCATAGCTCTGGACCCATCCAAACAACGTTTGTTTCTCATCATCCTCGGTTTGCAGCCTCCCTGCACGCAAATCGTAGGGCTTTGGCACAGATCTCGATGCAGCTCGAATGATCTCGGTCCGGCGGCGACCGAGCGATCGAATTTCTCGTAATCACCCGATACCTCCGTACGTTAATTCTCTAGCATTCGCTCGCTCGCCTTCCAGCTCTGGCGCAAGCTCCACTACGGAGACACCGGCAATATCAATTTATCCCGCCGGATATCACGAACGATTTTGGATGGTCGGATGGATTCGATGAGCCAGCAATAGATATCATTAACTCGAGGATCTCTTCGGTGCTTCTCTCGTTCATCCCATCATTCTATTGATTCTCCCTTACATATAACTATAGATTTATGTATATGTATCTTCATATATATGCCTATATATACACATGGTGATTCAAAAAAGGCGTTTTTTAAAGTTTCCTACCAACTTTTTAAAGTACAAATTTCGATCTTAAATTAAACCTCGCGAAAGGCAATACCCAGCAAAAAATCCTGAGAGGTGGCGCATTTTTTGGGCACAAACGTCGAATGCGGCACCTCTTACAATTTTTTGCTACGGACCGCCCTTCGTGAGGTTCAATTTGAGATCGAACTCTATACTTTAAAAGGATGGTAGGAAAAATAAAAAAAAGTTCTTTTTGTGAAACACCTTAATATACACCTGCATATATGTATATATTTATTTTAGTATACAGCCGAGCGCACCGACATCATCGCCCGATGGAATCAAACGAGATATCGCGCGCGCCGATCGTGCGATCGTGGAATTTCTTTATTGTGCGGCCAAAACGCCGCGGTCTCTTCGGGTGCGGTAGGGACTTCGTCCCTATCTGCAGCTTTCCAACCCTTAGCATTCGCTTCTCCTTCCCACGTTCTTCCTCCCCGCGACTCGCTCCTTCATCCAGTTCCACCTCATTCAGCGCTCCGTCGTCGCGATTCCCACCGCCAGTACGAAGACTGTCCGCGCCAGACGCGCCTCTCCAGCAACCCCCATGTATTGCCTATAATTAATTCTAAAGCGACCCCGTCCCCTAGCTGCGGTCCGGCTCCTGGATCGCTCTCGGTTATACCACTCGACCCGAGAACTCGGCAGCAGTGAGAGCCTTTTTAGGCTGGCGTGGCACAGAGAGGATCCCCCACGGTTGAAAACCGCCCCACCCGAAACGGTTGACGCTTGACCCTATGTCGCATTCGGGTTTATTGAAATTGAGCACGCTCCAACTAAAATTAACGAGGTAACTAAAATTGGGACTCGTGTCGCGAGAGACTCGCCGATGGATCATTCTTTGACGAGGCTCAATCTTTCATGGGAACAATTTTTGTTTTTTAATCATTGCAATTCTTTTTTTGGGATCGACAAAAATTGATCCAACAAGTAAAAACGTACAGGAAAAAGTATTACATTTATTTGCACTAACTAACCTGGAATCATAAATTAGCAACCGGAACAGAATCCTTGGCAGCTCATTTCGACGGTTTTTTAAAACCAATTTTTTTCGCTTTTATTTATTGGATTTTATTCTGGGTGAAGGTTGGATGAGATTGAAATTGGCGTTAGGACGATCTTATTTTTCGTGTCTGTACGCTAATGAAGTTCCGATTCGAATTGTCATCGAGCATTCTCGAATTTTCAGCAACCACGGATTCTACGTTACTTTTTTTGTCTTTTGTTTTTTTAGTGTTTCGATCTGTTACGTGCAGTTCATGTTTATTTATAATGTGCGAACGCTGTCCGGTCCCCACAAGCCGTGGGAGAGAAGAATTGGATTGGTTTGAGAATCGACCATCGGTCTCGAGGAACCTCCGTTCACTGTTGGCACCCTCATGAAAGGCAATGAGTTTCCACGATACTCTCTCGCCCTCCTGGATCTCCCGCCCACTGCGCGCACATCCGCCACAACCGTTTGCAGGGCTCTCGCCCTCTCCCTACGACGCACACCGGCTGTTTTTTCTCGTTGTTACTTCATGTATGAGACTCGACGAATTATTCCATTTTTATCAGCCATTCTCACCGACTTCGTTCGCGTTTCCATTAGGACGATTGTTTAACCTCCATTTGTGTTTGGCGGGACAGTTGTTTCGATAAATTAAATTACAACTGAATTTTCGAAATTAACGAAGGATATTCCAATGCTGAAAATTATTCTACCCAACTATTCGTTCAACATCGGTAAGGCCGCGCATGTTTTCACACCTAGATAGTTTCATTCTTACCCTACTTTGACAAAAATGTTTGGAAATTGCTCCCTTTGGGCGCGTATGTTCAACCTTGTCGGGCAAGCAAACCAGTTTTATTTTTTCACTGATAAAAAATAAAATTATCAATAGAAAATTTAATTATCAATAACAAATTTAATTATCAGAGGGCTGGAGGGACTCGGGTCGATATAAGGTTTAAAACTAGTATAAGATGATGACTGTATAAATGTAAAACATTGGCAATCAATTTATTTCACTGTCACCAAAATTACAAATAAAAAGTTTAATCAACAATAAACAAATTAAATTGTCAATAATAAAAATCGTAAAGCCCCCTTAAATGTAACCGGCGGCAAGTATACTGTAAGAACACTCAGAGTTCTTGATGGATGGATTGAATTCCGGTCGATTTCTCATTTTTACATTCTCTTGGCGAATATAAAAAAAAATTATAGGTATGTCGCACAGAGATACAGAATACGTGATGAAATGATAGCGAGGCCAATGGCGAGTGCCGAAGAGCGTAGGGTAGCAGTGACGCTGTTTCTTAACGATCGGAGTAAGCAACTTCTTTCACGATCTACAAAGATACGTGGGTTTTTCTTATTTCGGCTACTCGTGATATCTCGGCTCCTCGGTATCGTCCAGACATTCGGTAGCTGAAAGAATGAAATAGCGGCAGATAGGGAGGGAAGTGTGTGCGAGAAGGTCACGTAGGTCGGAGAGGGTGCATTTCGGTAAGCCCGCGAGAGCGAAAATGATCGATGCTGACATGAGCCACTGACTACACAGAAAGTCTCTTCCCTCCATCTGTGACTCTTTTCCGACTGTTGCTCTTCCGCGCTTTTGGCCTGCATCAAGAATCCTCCGCTCTTCTTACGAGCGGATATATACTTTATGTCAGAGTGGAATCTCGGAAAAGAAACGCGGTAAGATCGCGACGTTCAGGAACTCTTGGTGCTAAGCTCGCGCGAGGATGAAGTGGAAAGTGCTGCGGCTGGACAGACGAGGCAAGAAACCAGGAGGGTTACTATTTTTTTTGTCTTCGAGATTTAACGAATGACGTCAAGTTGGAATTACCGAAAACGACCGTTTTTCAATGGATTTCTTCTGTGTGAAATTGGACGCATTTGAATTTTTCGAGAAAACCGAAAATGGGTTTTCTATTTTCTATTTTTAAATATTTTATTGTTTTATTTTTTTTATTTAATAAACATGTGTGTAGCGTCTTTGAAAGTAGGAAAATTCCCGGTGTCCGGAAGATAGGGGGGTTCGGGACTAATTCGGACTTTGCAGGAAAATGAACCTGTGTACTCCATTTAAGATGAGACTTTTTTGTTTTATGTTCCGGGAAAAATTTATGAGAACAGTCTGTTTTACCCCGCTCTCCCTTAACGTACATTCAGCCGACAATGTCGGTCCGTTATCTCGAAATAATTGCTCTATGAAATGGTTCGCGAATGGTGATAATACATTGGACCGTACGAGGATAGATAACTGCGAACATTGTTATCCCTTTCGTTGGAAAATTTGCCCAAGATTCTCTTCTTATCGACACGGAGAAATTTTTCCATGGAACACTCGCTGTACCGACGATGGATACGAGGTTATAAGAGACGGGATATGCATGTCTATTGTCATTTTCATCCGCGTTTATCATCGTCGGATTGGAGTGGAAGAATTCTGCTGATGGCGATGTGCCGAGGGTGGGTATGATATCAGTTGTTTGCGATTATTCCAACACCTGTACCGATAAAAAAATTAACTATCGACAAGTGTTATTTAACCCTTTAAAGGCAAGAGGAATATCTCCAAAACTGTATTTTCTATCGAAGATACATTTTTTTGGAAATTAATAATAATCAAAGTACAAAAATTTAAGCACGAAATATCCTGAGCTCCGACCTAAGTACAGAATATTTTGCAAACAAGGAGATTCTTCCTTCGAACTCTACTGCGGGTAAATGTTATCGTGAAAATAACCATATTCTTTGAAATATGATTTTAACATTCCGGTGTCGAGTCAACTTCTTTAGACTGATTTACACTTCCCAGATAAGGGTATCTAGGAACTGTTATCGGATTGAGATAAAAAGTTGAGACTTTTTTTTTTTTACTTTTTATCAAATATTTATCAGTCTAAGGGAATTGATTCATCAGAATTTAAAAAGAATATTTCAAAGCGTATGGTTATTTTATGGTATGGTATGGCGACTAAGGAGACGATGGAGTAGCATCCCATAGTTGATCAAAACCCTTCGATTTTATAATTCTCCATGAGAGGAAATATATTAGCAACATTCAATTTTTCGTGAAAAATATTTTTTTCATATATACTTCTTTCACAAGGCTGTATTTCCGTCGAACGCGTAAAACGACCTGGACATATTCTACGATAAGGGTAGATTGGTCGAGGCGTTGTTTGCCGCTTACTTTTTTACCTATTTAATAAATTAATTAATTTCCTTCCTTCAAACTCTTCTCCGAATAAATGTTATCATAAAGATAGCCGTACTCTTTGAAATATAGTTTTTAAATTCTGATGACCAGTCAACTTCCTTCGGCTGACGAATATTTGATAAAGTAAAAAAAATCGCGACTTTTTATCCAAATCCGATAACAGTTGATACCCAGTCGATACCTCAGTCCATACACTAGCACCTCATAGTCGGTTGCAACCTTTCGATTTTCCATTTTCCCATGAGAGGAAATATGTTAATATTATTCAATTCTTCGTGAAAAATATTTTCGTCGCATATACTTTTTTCGTAGATCTTTATTCCCGTTGATCGGGTAAAACGACCTGGACGTAGTCTACGTAAGGGTAGTTTGTTCGAGGCCCTGTTTGCCGTTTACTCTTTTACCGACAGAGCGATACCGTTCCCGGCAGAGCAGTGAGCTCTCTTCCATCCCAACCGCTATCTGCACCCCATCGATTGTTTCAACCACCCAAGTCGACACCGCCGGAAGTGTTCGCCCTCGCGCCCAACGGATGGCGTTAGGGTACCCTCGTTCCTGGAGAGGGTGGAGTCTCGTCGTGCAGGGGTGAGTTCGGGGAACCGCCGACGGACGAGCGGGGTGCCAACGGGTGGGTGGACGCGCTCTCGCACCATCACACGCCGTTCGATGCGACACAGAGGGGTTGCGCCTCGCGCTGCGTCGCGATGACTTCGTCCCTTGTTCGTACGCTCTGACCGCTTGACCGCCTTATCGTGCGTGTTATACCCTTTTTACTTCATTTATTTTTTTCAATTATATATTTTACATTATATTTTCCTTTATCTTTTTTTCTCCTCCCGTTTTTTTTTTTTTCGTTCTCGTCGGTTCAGAGAATGCGTGAAAATTCGTCGATGTGGCACGCGCGTGAGTGGCTTCGTGAATTTTCGGTGCTCGAGGGCATCGACGTGCGATGATGTTCCTCAAGCTGACCGCACCGCCGTGTAAGTACATACGTTCACGAGTGCTCGACAACTTCAGTGAATTTTTTATACAGCCGCCGGAGCGACGAATCGTCGAAGTTGGATAATATTTAGGAATTTAAAAAAAAACAAAAAAAAATGTTAATTGGGCATGCTGGAAGGGAATCGATATTTAAGCGTTGGAGCGACCGGTGCTATGCCGCCGCTCGCTTCCTGTGCTCCCGATATCTCTACAACCCCGGCTGAGACACCCCCCCGCAACTGGAAAAACGATTAACCTCGTCAGCGCGCTATTCTATATGATTCTTGGCCGCATAAGTTTCTCAAGGCTGCTAGCTTTAATGCTCGCAGCACTCGAAAAGAAATGTTAAAGGCGGAAGAACGATTCGCTTTTGGACTGCCAAAAAATATACTGTTGCTTTAATAATAATAATAATAATAATAATAATAATAATAATAATAATAATAATAATAATAATAATAATAATAATAATAATAATAATAATAATAATAATAATAATAATAATAATAATAATAATAATAATAATAATAATAATAATAAAAACATGTGATGTTCTGCAAATTCGACTAGGGAAGAATATAACCGACTTGAAATTCAAAGGGAGAATTTTTCCGCACTGAACAGCGAGAGATTTCGGGCACGAACATTGTGGCTCGTGTCGCGATGTCCACGGACACCTGTAAAGACGCTTCAAAAATATAGTGCCGCTTATCCCTGACATTTTGCAAAGCCTTCCAAACGTCTTGTCACTAACCGGGCTTCGCGATAAAATTCATCGATCCTTTTCGCGGTTTTGCCGACGATAACGAATGTTGCCGTCGGGCATCGCGAATTGTCCCCCTTTTTTTATGCGCGAATGCTCGAGAGCATGATTGATGAAAAAAACAGGGGGGAACGAACGAACGTGCTTCAGACATTTTTCAATTCGTTGTTTTTTCACTTCGTCTGTTTGAGCCAAGAGAAGGGTTAGTGAAGCGTGAGACATAGCGTGACCGATGACAATATGTAATCTATTTTCGACCAGTTTCTCGACTGTCCTCACCCCGTCCGACAACAACGCCGGCTGTGTTCTATTACAGGCTTCTGATGTTGTTCCACCGTTTCTCTTCGGTTCTCTTTCTTTCACTCTTTTCGTGGCGCCAGCAAAGTGGGTGTATTTTTAAAACATTTCTCAAGAGCTTTGATTGAGGAATTAGAAAACAATTTGTACGATTGTCGCAAATTTAGCAAATTTATCTTCAGTAAAGACACCCATTTCTAGGGTCTAGTTTTATCCAGAACTTGTATATTTTGCAACACAAAATAACAATATTGCATCACTAAAACCGAATAGGTGTTGTTTTGTATTTCGCGCCGAAAATATGTTCTTTTCATTTTACTACGAGATAAATCTTTCAATCGAAACTTGCACAGATAAGAGTGGGGCAAAACGGACTATTTTTACGAATGCATGGTCGGACTCAAAAAGGGACCTTCTGAAATATAGGATACTGGTCCATTTTGCCGCACATTCCCTTATAACATTTTACCAATTAAAAAAAATTCTTCCACTCTTTCGTTTCGCCATCGAGCAAAGTGGGTATATTTTTTTTAATTTTGTAACTTAATCATTCATTGAAACGTGCATAGAAGAGAACGGGCTAAAACGGACTATTTTTACGAATTTCTGGTCGGTCTTAAAAAAGGCCCGTCCCAAGTATAGGATACTGGTCCATTTTGCCCCAACTTCCCCCTATAGCATTTCTCCAATGTTTTTATTTTTATTTTATGGTTCTATCAACTCTTAAAAAGAACGCGATAGTGCGAGTTCCTCGAAACTAAACAACCAGGCCCCAGAACCCGCAAAAATCAATGCTCAGCTAATAATGTACGGATCGCAGTCCGTTACCGCATCTAATATCACACAGTACAATAAATTTCCCCGTCGACCACGGTCGGCTATGTATCCGGTCGAGGCAAACGGGTAAAACAGATGGCCGGAGCGAAGTGTGCATCAACAGCAGTGCAGGCAGCACGAGGATCAGCAGTCTGCATGACGGCGGTCCGCGGAATAATCGACGATAGACGCGTCCCAGCAACTGAGTCCCATCACCCATCGCATGAAACTTGAGCCTCTCGTGTCCGATCGCCGAGATTCTTCCACCGGCTCAATACAGTTATTTAACACAATTATCCGTCATCACATCGCGTTTATGATTACACCAGACGTTACCGATGGCTCCTCGAGGAGCAAACGGGTTATCGGCTTTTTTCCAAGCTTCCTTTTGCCGCGCGGACGTTTCCCTTGGGCCGAGCTCGGCGGCGGAGGGCGCGATACTTTTTCTTCGCTTTCTACGGTCGGCGTGGAGACGGAGAGCCGCCTCGCTGCGGCGATTCCCGAGCCGGGACCGGGATGAAGCTGGGGGCAGAAGCGTGGAGAGCCGCGCTCGGTCGCGTTAAGGTAGTCCTTGCGAATAGTGTTCACTTCGCATAAGTTTCAGAGAAATGCGAGGGAATCGCAAACATTTCTGGATGGTATAAAAATCTTTAAAAAAATCATGCTTATTAAAGGTGCTGAAAATATTAATTTTGCATAATAATAATTCCATAATGTTATTAACAAATTGATGAAAAATAAAATTGTTCAACAAATCTTCCTCGAAACCTAACTTTTTTATATGAAAGTCCTTCGTTCACTTTTCTGAACACGTATGCATGTTTTGTTATATGGGAAAAACGTGTGGGAAGTCAAAAACTTAAAGTGAATTTAAAAACCTGAAAAAATTCATATGTATTCAGACAAATGAACGAATGACTTTCATTTTAAAAAAAGTTATGTTTTCGGCAGATTTGTTGAAGTATTTTATTTTTCATCAATTTGTTAGTAACATTTTAGAACTATTATTATGCAAAATTAATATTGCCGGCACCTTTAATATGCTTGATTTTTTTCATATTTTTATACCATCCGGAAGTGTTTGCAATTCCCTCTGATTTCTCTGAAAACTTATGCGAAGTGAACTCTATTCGCAAGGACTACCTTAACGCCCCCCCCCCCCCCCCCCCCCCCCCCCCTCGCGGTAACAGACTCGCGGGACTTCGCCGGGCGGCAAGAAATGAGGATGCGAAGAGACGGTGGCAAGAGAAGAATTATTACGATGTCAGGATGAACGAGAGACGGAGAGGTGGGGAAAGAAATGACGGAAGGAAAAAATCTTCGTTAAGGGGGCGGGGGGGGGGGGGGGGGGGGAGGAGGAAGAGAAGCGGCGGGAGTCGCTTGGACGCGGAGGAAGGGAAAAAAGGATCCATCGATCGCTTCTTCGTGCCTCACTTATTCGCAGCTTGAGCATCTCTGGCTCCACGGCTGGATGGATTCGCAGCTTCATCGAGAGGACCGGTCGCCCAGGATCTAGGCACTGCTCGATCAACCTGCGAGATCTACCTACGTCGAACTGGTGCGAGAAGGAGCGAAGACTTAATTAATCTTGACGATGGAAGACTTTTTTTCGGGTGGGATGTAATAGAGAGAATTTGATGGACCGGGTCTGGTGAGGCTCAGGAAGTTTACTTAGATTCACTGCCGATTGGATGTCTTGGATTCTGTCACGTGTCCAACTTCCTGGGTTCGGTGGTTATTGATTTTCA
Source organism: Exephanes ischioxanthus (assembly GCA_958510785.1). NCBI lineage: Eukaryota > Metazoa > Arthropoda > Insecta > Hymenoptera > Ichneumonidae > Exephanes > Exephanes ischioxanthus. Next base: position 12,015,778 of record OY294020.1, on the reverse strand, counting down.
GCCTCGGAAGCATGTGTTTCGTGAGATAAGACCGTTTCGGAGATGGTTATTGGGCGGAAACATGATTTTTATCGCTTCTGGCGCGTGTTTTCGTATCGAGGGTTAGGTTGGGTGCGAGATAAACGGCGGATTGAGATAAGCGGTAACGTACATCGGTTGCAGCCGCGCAACGACGAGAGGCAAAAACCATGTGGGAATTTTTGGTATTTTCAAAGCGACGACATCGTGGTTTCCTGATGGAATTAAACACTCAGGTGGCAAAATACACAAGATAAGATACGCGCCGGAATTTCAGAATAATATTTCCGAGGCATTAGCAGGGCGATAAAAAAGGTAAAAAAAAGCACGACAAAGCGAATTTTTACGACGGAAACTGAAGGTGTTCCAAAAATTGTTCCGGCTCACATATCTATCATAATTTTTTTGCGCTGAACACAAACCCGATAGAAATTTCCTCCCAAAATCAATCGGAAAATTAATCATTAAAAAAAAAATGCAATATCAGCGCGATCACAACAAAATCTCTCGTGAATTTTGAACAGCTTAAGTTCTTAATCCGTGCAGCATCTGACCACCGAACGGATGAAAACAATGACAACACCCTCCGATAATTTCCACAATTTTCTTGACACAGGTTTACCGGTCTCGATACGTAGCTAATTAATATCTCTGACATGTACATTTTTCACAAGACCAAATTTATCACGAAAGCATCGCAGGGAACGTGATTAATTACAATCTCAGTTGATTTTTTCAATTTCATTTCCATTTACGAAAGCTACGATGGTTTCGGGCCAATTTTCCCAACCGATTAGACTACCACTCTGCAAGACGTGTACAGTACTGCTTTTTTCCTCCTCGTTTTCTTCCACCCGGTTTACCTTGGTTACGTTTCGCTGACGCTGATTATCTCTTTCTCCCCCTCTCCTCCGTTCCCATCTTGTAGCTGCATTCCACGGTTACGTGAATAAATAGTTCCGTACGCACGTAAACTGACGTATAGAGTCAGTGGTTCGTACTTGATGTCTATGCGATGGTACCTACGTACTTAATACCAGCAGAGTGCATATCCGATGATGTACCTGGAGCCTCTCTCGGTCGTTTACCGTGCGATGCATACACGCGTACAGGCCGGTGCATCCACACGAGTAGTCAGCGTACCTCGCGCTCTACCCCCTGTTACATACACGTACATCCGCATGCTTCGAGCGACCATACGGGTCGGGAGAGATTCGTGGCGCAATAACGGAGCACCTCCTCCCGCTAAGTCACTATTTCGCTTTTTTTTTTTCCTTTCTTGCTTTTTTCTTCTTTTTTATCTCTCGCTGCTTCACTCACTCTGCACACTGCGCGATCGCCGTTCGTGTATAATAAGGCAAATCATTTGCCGCTAGGAAAGCGAGATGTGTAATTTTTTCTTCTTTTTTTCCATATGTAAGATGCGCCTAGCTCGGTACACGCATTATTGTACTGCGCGCGCCGGGAATCTAAGTACCTCGAGACGCGCTTTTGCTTCCTCGGGGGGGGGGGGGGGGGGGGGGGGGGGGGGGGGTTGGATTTCAATCCGGGAGACCCGAAGAAGCTCAGCGGGTTCGCAATGCGGAGGATTTGTCGCAGCTTTTGAATTCATGGAATCCCCTCAGGCACGGAGAATTTACGATTCGCGTATACCTGCGTCTTTAAGTATATACCGGGTTGGGCATATTATGTATGTATATATATATATATATATATATACATAATGCAAGTTCGCGGTGTGCGGAGCGAGGAACATAAGTAACCCTGCGAGTCGCTCTCGCGTATAGATTCGCCCCTCAACTTTGTACCGAGGACACCGGTATATGAGGTGCACTCGCGACGGGGAATTGTATGAATAGCGGCGGCGTGTAGTGCACATTCAAAGGCGCACGTCATACGTAGTTTCTCGGCACACAGTTTGATAGGGTCAAAGGGCCGATGGATCATCTAGCGCTACTCGGGTTCATTGAGCGCCTCCGCTGCAAACTTTTCGTCCCAGTTCCGATTAACAACTACGAGAGACAAGAGGTCGTGGAAAATAATTTGGCGGAGCATCGGAACTGTTTGGGACAAAAAAGCGGACGCAAGTTTTGACCACTGCGAGCAAAAAAATTGTGTTCAATATTTTTTTTTTTTTACAGTTGTATAGAATTTCTTTTTCGCTACAACTGTAACAATTGAGCCGTTCCGCGGCAAACTTTTCGTCCCTGTTTTGATAAACAACTACGAGAGACAAGAGTTAGTGGAAAATAATTTGACCGAGCATCGGAACTATTTGAGAAAAATAAGTCCACGGAAGTTTTTACAATTTCGAGCAAAAAAAAAAATGTTTTATTGATTTATGTAATTTTGGAAACGAAAAAAAAAAAATTACAAACGATTTCTTTTTCGCGACAACAGTAACGATTAATTGGCAACAACAAGTGGAGAAAGTCATTCGAATGATCAGCGATAAATGATCGAATCACGAGTGGAACAAACGAGACTGCCTTATGCAACGTTACACTTTCGCCGTTGCTTCAGCAAACTCTAGTGCAAGGCTGTTTCTTTTTTTTATTGTTTACGCCGACTGCGCGCAGGTGAACAGTTAGCCATCAGCTACCTACATTGCCCGCTGTCCGTCCGTCCGTCTGTCTATTTGCCTCTGCATGTTGGATATATATTCTGTTACGCGGAATTGCATCGCTCGGACAAGCGCCGCGTTCGCCCGAACTCCTGGGGCGAGAACTACCCATTTCCAAACGTTCGCTGCCTCTGTGCCGTCCCGGAATGCCGGATACCGAGCAATGTACGGAGCGTTCACTCGTCGCCGATGCGGTATTAACTGTGAGCTGCACGGGGCTCGCCTCCGAGCTGTCCTGATTGCGGCTTAACGCACTGCCGCATCCGGCGATCCCGCATTCCCGGAGCAGCTCGAGCACCGGCTCGTCCGGTCTTATATACGTGCGCGAAATAATCCAGATGTACAATTAACGGACTTTAGAGCTTCGAAATTATCCCTCCGGGCATTTATCGCCGGTCAACGGATTGCGAACAAAACGCTGGGTATTATACGGCAACTGAGGATGATATGGCATGTCGGGTAATATAACATGTATGGTGGTATGAACTGCATGGTGATATGACCCGCATGGTGATATGACCCGCATGGTGATATGACCCGCATGGTGATATGACCCGCATGGTGATATGAACTGCATGGTGACATGAACTGCATGGTGATATGAACAGCATGGTGATGTGAACTGCATGGTGAGATGACCCATATGATGATATGACCCGTATGATGATATGACCCGTATGATTATATGACCCGTATGATGATATGATCCGTATGATGATATGACCCGGATGGTGATATGATCCATATGGGGATATGAACCGTATGGTGCTATGACCTGTATGGTGATACGACCTATGTGGTGATCTGAATGGTGATGGGAATTGGAACACGAACCTAGCAATTCGAATTATGGTAAAAACGTTTCCACCCACATACACTCTGTATAACATGATAGGAGCAGGTACTATTCGCTTTCACGCGAATCATCCAATCTCTTTACCTACTGATTTATCGCACGCGATCATGCGATTGCGTAAGCATTGTGTTCTTTTTTTACTTTATTTTTTTTGTGGATATAATTTTCCTCGTGCTTCCTGGTTGTTCTCTTCCGCGTTGTGTATCCGTCCCGATGAGCCCGTGTCACGAGACAAAACAGCTGTTGAGGCAATTACGAGTCACGGAAATTTCGAGCGAACTTGCCATTTCATTCTCGAACAAACCATTGCTCTTCCGGCAAACCGGAGCTTTGGAGCTTAGGATATAACTTTTTTCGTCCCGCTGGATCGATACAGTGCCTTAACATGTACATCGCTAAAACACTCTGCCGTATCGTTTTCGCAATAAAAAAGCTAAATTTGCACTCCGAGTGACGCAGCGTCGCTGTGAACACAAGGGTGTTAAAATCCCTTATGACATGTCTACAGTCGTCGAAATAAAAAGAAAAATTGCCACTTATTGTATTTTCCCCTACCGCTACGAATAATCGTACGATTGTTTTTCAGCGCTTCTCACAATCCCACGTCATAGGTAAAGAAATACATATTTTTTTATTATAACGATTATTTTTTATTTTTCGTTCAATCAATTTGATCAATTTCGTTAATCGAGCTTCCGCTGCCAATGTCCTTATCCATCACTCTCGTGTTTAATATCTCATGGCTATTACTCAGACCGGCCGACTGTGTATAAACGAGAGTCGTCGTCATCAGTCAACTCGTTCCTCGCGAACCTTGAACTACTCCCATGTGCGATATACATGGGTACTGTATACACGGCCCTGCTAATCCACCGGTACAGTTACTGGCAACTGTCCAGTGAATGGCATGCGAGTTTATGTCAGCTGGACAAACACAGCGCTGTGTCAATGTCTACGAACTGCCGATCACTGTGGCGTTTTAGTTTAGTTATTCGAAAGCCGTAGATACGAACACTCCTCGACCACGTGTGCGTCCTATTGAAGCGATCGATCGACGGTGTATCGATCGTCGTTAGAGTCGTCATTGCTGTGCCGACGACGTCGACTCAAATACATTTTGAGGTCAACGATATATATTAGCCGAGGTAATAACGACTCTCGAATAGTGCGATTGAAAGATAGCGCTGCACACGGTGGAACGTCGGTAATCGTGCACAGCTCGACATCGGATTATCGGGGATAAATCGTTGACAACTATAAATTAGAGGTTATATGTCAAGAGGTGGGAGACTTTTTCAAATGTCCATCGATAGATCATCGCTGCAAATGTGTAGCTATAAAGGAGCTAATAATACCACAGGGCGGACGGAGACTTCCCGGATGCGACTTTTAAAATAAAAATGGAGTAATCGATATTTCGGTCTAATCGCGTTCGAGCCAAGTCGCTGATTCCAGACGATACGGTGAGGTTTTATCATTTTAACCGGAAACTGGAGGGTGCAGCCATAAAAAAATGAATCGGAAATTGACAGTGATGAATCGACTCTGTAAACATTAAATATGTTACGTATTTCAGGCAGAAGATTCGCCATATTCGACGCGTTAGTTAGTTATGACATTAAAAAATTTTATTGATGAATGAAATTCATTTTTTTTTAAGCTCCTTAACTCTTTTCTGTGGAAGACCAAAATATTAGCCTCTGCTCCACTATCACACGAATACTTTGATTTGCGTTTGGTTCAGAATGTTGAAGACCTTTCAAAGCATGGATTTCAGTTTTTCATTACCGACCGAGTCGGTTTCATATCGCCTGAAACACGTTTTCGCACCGTGGGTCGAGAAAAAATGGTTTGCTACATCGTCCTATTATTTCTGGACATACGTACATATTTCTCAACCACGTGCTGATTCGGTTTGGAAGACATGTCCTTCCGGTCGGAATGTCGCTGTAGGTTGACAAACTTGAACTCATGAAAAACCGGCTGGGCGATTGTCTCGCCACGTAAGAAAATACCATTTGCCATATCACTCTGTATTACTCTATCTACACGGGAAGTATGTGGCCTCGATTATACAGGTCTGCCTAGCTCTCCATGGTGTTCTGGCAACTGAGTCACTTACGTCGTTCGCAATAGTGTAATTTCTGGTCGCTGTTTTCTCAGCCATTATACTCGGGTTACGATGGACAAATGGTGGTCGCGATGTTGCGAGACGAACGATAAAACTACAACGACGAGGTCTACTGCCCTCGTAAATTACATCACAACCATGACCAAATTTCCACGCCGTTTGCGTATATCTCCTCGGCCCATCAATCGCCGACATTGACCAGAAATACTTTCGCGTCACGTACAGTCAACAAGCTGATGACGAAAAATTTCACTTTCTCTTGCGCAATGGCATTTAAATGGATACTCGGAAATATTTTGGGACACGATGATAGAATACCTAATTTTGAAACTATTTCGAAAGAAAATATATTAAAACCCAAGTGTTCGAGGAACGCAAAGAGATACTGTTGGATTCATCTATAGGTACAGTTATATGGCAACTGTCCGTATAGTTAGTGGCAAAGATAAGTTAACGTTGACTTTAAATCATAATATTTACTTTCGACAATTAAAGAAACTAATTAATTTCTGATTAACGAAATCTCAGCAAACAATTGCTAAAGCGGATATGACCCTGAAGATATCTGCGTGAGACTAAATTTCATCGAGTCATAACGGCTTTGTTCTGGCATCGCACGAATTTAACTCGGTGAAATTCACTTGGAGAATAAAATTCTCGAAGTCAGCAATTTTATTTATCTTCCCAAAGCAGTGCATTGACAGAGACTTGCCAAAGATGAAATTTGATGTCATGAAGATATCTTCAGGGTCGCAGACGGATCCCGAACAAAAAAATATTAAAAGGAACTCTCTCGGCAAAATATCAGATACAGTTTGTCCTCGCTTGCTTTATTTTCACCGGTCTGTTAAGCACACGCCAATTGGCATATTTCGCACCGTTTCCTGTCCAATCCGTCCAAGTGCAACTGTGTCGCCGATTCACCGCCAGAACCTTGGTCAACGTCCCCGACACCGAGTTCGTTAAAATATCGTCTACTCTCGCTTTTTCTTTTCCACGAAAGTAAAACCCTCCGAGAGCCACAGGATTTCCTATGGAACGACCTGTGACCCCTTCGTTTCCGACAAGGGGAATCCCCCTTGGCGAGGAAACGCGAGGTCTTCGCCTCTTTGTGTTTCCATCGGTGCGTCGGGGAAAATAATGCGTCGCCAGAGTGGAATGCGAGTACAATCTCACGGGAAGGAATTGTGGCCTTCGCCGATTAAAGAGGAAAGTAACCGGCCGTTCTGCGCAGGTCGGAGAATCGTCCGCGCAGATTAGAGCCGGATAGAGAAAGAAAGTTCTTGGTCCTTGAAATGATTTTCTTGGCAATGGCCGATCGCCTCGCGAACCCCTGCGCATCCCCCTGCCGCGACCGCGCTACACCGTCTTTGGATTCGTTCCAAATGCTGTCTCGAGTCTCCTGTCCGAAGGGGAAGGTTTCGCGCGACGACGATCAAATCGGTAATACCGAATCCTCCAGCCGACTCGAACGTCGGCTGAATTTCAAATCGACCGAAATAATGGGGTCGAGTATACCACCTTGTATCCTGAATATTACTCGACGCGTCCTTTCGAACGCGGATGAGTAAAAATAAAATATAAAAATGACTGCTATCGATTTCACGAAGCCCGCAACCCTCCCATCCGGCTATGCATCTAGTAATTCCATTATTATTTTTTTAATCTGTTTATCACCGTTCTTTTTCACTTTAATTTTCGCTTCGAACATTGGATGGATTTGTTATTATGATTAAATTTTTTTTTTTTATGCATTTTTTCTTTCTCTTAAGTTCTTAGTAACAATTTTGTAACATAAAACGTACATAAAACACATACCTTTTGGACTAGCATTTGCCGGTTCAAAAAATGTGTGACTGTTAAAGATTTTTTAGATCTAAACTTCGGTTCGCAGCTAAGATATTGAGTTTCTCCATTGGGTCGTCACAAATATTTTTTTACCATCATTTTTCGAAATCGAGTATACAGTAAACTCGGTAGCCGGTTTTTTTCCACGCTATAAAAGTTTTAATAACTATGTGCCCGTACGGTCATGTTCGAACGTTGCGAAGTCGTTATGCGGCCGAGAGACGACTATTACACGGTTTTACCGTCGTACACCGTGATAACGCTCCTCGTATCTCCCTGTAGGATGTAAAGAATGGCGAAGTTGAGGCGTGACGAGTTTGGTTAACGGACGGCAGTGAAGAGAAGTAAAAAAGAAAATCTCTAAAAAAAATAGTGAGAAACCGCAAAAAAAAAAAAAAACAGCAGCGTACATACTATAAGTGTATATAGCGCATCGCGGTATAAGGAAAAAGAGACGGGTAGATCGTGAGAATGCCGTCGTAGGAAAACAAAGGGCCGTCGAGATTAAAGGGATAAGAAGAACGGGCTGACTCGGGTGCAACGTTGTATATATATACACAAATGTACACATACATACATATATATACGTTGCCGCACTCCCTCGTTCACCTGCTGTTCCATAAGCGAGCGCAAAAGCTTCCTCGTTTAGTAAATGGGAGTTTTTCGATTAACAAAAAAAAAAAGATGGAGAAGAAGGAAGATCCTCTATCAAGACATTCAACGATATTACTATCGATCTCCCCACCTCGATAGTTTTAAGTGCGACCTTATCGCGTAAAGCAATCAAAGATAATACTGTCGGAAATAAATTTTTTTATCGTTTATTTTATTTATTATAAAAAATATATTGTGGTATTATCAAATTATTGTTTACAATATTATAATAAAATTATATAAAATATATATTTTTTTATGGCAAAAAATATTGCAACGGCTCCAGCCTTTTTGTAAAGAACTGTAACTTGTCGGCCGCATTATTTTTCAATTGCGTTCTCCTTCGGAGAAGCCCTCAAGGCTATCGCGCATCCGGGACACTGGATCGTCGGCTGGACCGGCGCGATCGGGTCCTTATCGCGCGTCGCGACTTAGAGTTAACATTGGAGCAACTTTGTTCCTTCGTAAGTGCTAGCGCGAAACCCTCAGCATAGCGCCCGCCCCAAATCAATTCAGCTCAGACCTACACAGTAAGAAAAGTTTGCACTTTTTGCAACGAGGTATTGTCCACAAACGTTCACAATTTTTTATTCATTCATTTTCCGATCGCACAATCCGGCTCCGGTTTCACAAACAAAAGAACGAACTGAAATTGTCAACGACACGGGAAATAAAATAACAGTTTTGTATATCCAAACCTGGACAAACGAGTTTGTATCTTAGTTAGCAAAATCATTTTTACGAAACTTCTCATTCTGATTTTACGAAATTATTTTTTACTGTTTACACCGCGTACGGTACATTCTCCCAAACTCTCCAACCAAATAAAGCATATTTCATTTGCATCTATATTTCGACATTGTCTTCCCGTAGTGGATCAGACCCAAGTGACCATCCATTGCAATTTATATAGTAGTAGCACAAGAATTATATTAGTGTTAATATATATATAGTAGTAATACAATAATTTTATTGGCCAACATATTTTCGTGGTAAAGCAGGTATTTACAAATTTTTCGTTTGGGTTTTCCTTTTCCTTCGACCCGTGTAGCTCCTACTTGTTTGCTTGTTCGCCATTATTTGAGAGGAACACTGCGAGAGCGATGGTGTTGTACATGTCTTATTTTATGACGATTAAAGGCGACTATGTGTTGTGGAGTATGTTCAGGATTTCCATTATCGTGTGCGTTGGAAATTTGTCCTTGGGTCTTGCATTCGGAGATCGGCTACGGCATAGGCTTTTAATAGTTTCTAGGTGTGTTTGCCCGAAGTATGAGCTTAAGTGGTTCATACGCTCCTGTATTGGGATTAGTCTACCGGATTTGGAGAGTGGGAGATTCGAAGGATGTGAACGCGGTTGCTCGGGTGTTTTACCTTGGTGAGTTTTCTTAAAGCAATGTAATTATGATATAATTGTAATATAATTATGATATAATTATAATATAATTACAATGTAATTATAATATAATTATAATATACTTATATTATATAAAATGTATCAACTACGGGGGATTATCGAATTATATTCGATTGTGTTTATATCACGACGGATCGCGAGGGCGAAATGTGTGGCTTCTGTGATGATGCGTTGAGAATATCGGGGAAGAGACTTTAAGCTGTACGGGTGCTTCTTCGGTGGTGACTTATCGCTGCCCTCGTCCAGCAGGCTTCCTTCTCTGCAAGTAGGAAAGTAAGCATCATTCGTCGAGGGTGCCTTGTACGTGGTGGACGGGGGATATCCGCATTGTTTCGTGTCACCAAGCCAAGTCAGCTGACCTACATCAGGCCACGCTGTCGGTGCTGCTTTTGAATATCAGGCCACTCGATGCTCGTCTATAGAAAAGCACTCGTCTCCCTGAACAATCATCCTTCTCCCTCTCACCGAGACGACCAATGAAAGTTCCGTCGCTCTTCCTTTCCGGTCTTATAACGCTCTTTTTTCACTCACCTCGCGGTTTATATAAGTTTGCACGAGATCGGGGTGAAGTTATCTATTTTTTTCTTTTCTTCCTTGTTAGGGTTCTTCAACTATTTCTCATTAAGAGGCATTTCCAGTCCCGTCAGCGTGCTCAACCCTTCATATTCGCTACATTAACAAAACAGCAATCTAAAAAATATCTCTCGCAATTTTTAACGATGAAGTTTTTTGTAAAATTTCAATGCATTCAAATGAAAGTCTCCGCGACCTACAATTCTATTCATTTAATAAATGTTCAATAGCAATTGAATATTTATTAAATTACAATTAACATTCAAGTTGCCACACTGTCGGTGGTTGAAGATGTGAATACATTTTTTTAATCTGTTTTCGAGTAAAAAGTAAACAAAACAAATGTTTCACAATATTCTAATACCGAAGTAGTGTCGACCGGTTAAGAGGAATCATTTTTTTTATCATAAGCTTGGCATTCAAAGAGTTAAGTTCTTCAGCATGCTCGATCCATTCCTTTAAGTAAATTCATCACATTGGAACTTACCGTATTACGCTTATCCTCCCCGTGCGGTAATTTTTCTCGCTCTATCGATCTAAAAGAAAATATCTTTCGCAATTTTTATCGATATAAAGTTTTGGAAGAATTTCGAAAAAGAAAAATCCCATTAAACTTTTTTAAATCTGTTTCTGTCTAAAAACTAAAGAAGAAAAATGTTTCGAAATATTCTGATACAGAAACAATGTCGACCCGTTCAGAGGAATATTTTTTCTTTCTAATGAGCCTCGCACTTAACCCTTTATAAGTCACGCCTTCTGTACCGAAACGGGACTAAAGGGCGCGGAGTGAAGGCCACGCGTTGCTACCGCAGCGCCCAAGAGTGGGGATAGAGGTGTGACTTATAAAAGGTTAAAGGTTTGCATTTGTATTTGTATTTATTTGTATAAACGAGAAGAAGTTCTCTTTTTACATATCAGAGATTTGATGCTCTTGTGAGTACAGTGTGGTTTTCAACCTACGGCTTAGAATTAAGAAAAGTATAATTATATTAATTATTCTAATTAAATTTTTTGCACTACAGTCGCGGACGCAGCAATAACGTATTTCTAAATGCGAAGCGCTGGATCCCGAACAGTTCTTCGATGCTGTCAAATTCATTAGCTAAACGAATGAGCCTAGGGATCAAACTATAGTGTTCGTAGTTTGTGCTGTATGTTTGCATTCTGAAAATCTCCCGTTTAAAGGGTCTTCAGCATGCTCGATCCATTCCTTTCATTCAGTAAATATTCATCATTTTAGAACTTACTGAATTACACTTATCCTCACCGTGCGGTAATTTTTCTCGCTGCACGAATGTAAAAAAAAAACCTTTTCATCCAGCGTTTGACAACATTGGGACGTACAGCTGCTCACAATACGCCCCACCGTCCGTGCGTTCCGCCGTCGGCCACGTGACGTCTGTCCGCTCGGGACGAGAGAAAAGCCCGCGAGCATCGGGAAAGGGACAGAGGAGCTAGAACCGCGGGTGAGACGAGCTTTCCGCGTTGCTTTGCCTCGTCGTTTCGTTCAGTCCGTTCGGACGACTCGCGCGGTTCGCTTCGCCCGAATCGCGTAACCGCACTCCCGGTCCGTCCATCCGTCCGTCGGTCTCTCGGCGGCCGCCACTCCAACCTCGAGAAGAGACATCGCAGAAAAAAAAAGAAGAATCATATCCTCTTTGACTCTTCGAGCTAATAACCGGTCTCTCCTAGCAGTTGACTCTGCTATTAAACGAATTAATTAAAATCCATTTCCACTTACGGTTAATTGAAAACCTTTCGAGATTTATCGCGTCCGCGGGCAGCGCCGCAATTTTGTGACCGTGTGAGTCTCGTGAAAACGTGTGTAAATTGAATACCTTATACATATATGTATACATGTATATGTATATAAATATATATATACATATATATGTATATAAACGATGTATACATATGTATAAGTTATACATGCTACATGCCGGAGAGGAAGCCGGCGGGTTTCTGTCCGTTGCCAAATTAGACACGCGCTTATTCATCGGGGCCTTCGGGGTACTTGACACTATACCGTGTACACAGTATCTATACCCGCCGTACCTACTTCACAGACTCCGGCTGCCAGCCAGAGGAAACTTTGGTGCGAGCATGCACGCCGAGCACGATTGCCGGACAACCCTCGTTAGACTTTGATCCTCGGGGGATGCGTTTGTCCCGAAACCCGAGTGAAAGACGGGGTTTGGTCCCTCCCGGTACACGCGATATACGACCTTACTTAACACGGTAACGCGCTACAATTCGATACCCCGTCTCGTTTGCACGCGGCTCCCTATCTCGGCGATACTGTTTGTCTACGATTTTTTTTTTCCTGTATATTTACGGTCGAAAGACTTTTGTTCATTTTTAAAAAATTGTAGGGCCCAGTGATGAAAAAAGAGAAAATAAATAAATATAGAAATAGTGATGGGTGAATGTGGGGGAAAAAAGGAAGCGAGGATACACGTCCGAGGCACCGTGGATAAGCTTCGACGTTAGTCCCACCAGCGAAAGACAATGAATGAAATGATTGGTAAGAGAACAAAAAAAAAAAAAACTCAATAATAACAATCCATCTTCATGAAATTATAATTTAATCGGCGTTACCGTTGGAGCTGTAAAAAATATTTTTCATTTTTTTCCGGGATATTTACGGTCGATAAAGACTTTTGTTCGTTTTAAAAAAGTTGTAGGGCTCAGTGATGAAAAAATAGAAAATAATGAAGTATAGAAATAGTGATGGGTGAATCTGGGTGAAAAAAGGAAGCGAGGATACACGTCCGAGGCACCGTGGATAAGCTCCGACGTTAGTCCCACCAGCGGAAGACGATAAATGAAATGATTGGCGAGAGAACAAAAAAAAAATCAATAATAACAATCCGTGTTCATGAAATTATAATTTTATCGGCGTTATCGTTGGAGCTATAAAAAAGATTTTTCTTTTGCTGCCGCTCCGCGGCTGTACTGATGGAACGTGCACATTGTTTCCCATTGAATAACACGTCTGAACGTTTTACGAGGCAATTTACGTCTTTACTGCCGGGGAGAATTTATGTCGGAAGTTTATCAATGATTTTTTTTTTTTTTAATTAAAATGTACATCGTGTATGCGCGATGGAACAAGGCGATGCAAATTTTTTTTGTGTTGCTTTATTATGTAACGAATGGAAATAATGTAATAATGAGAGAAAAAAAGGTGATTACGCATTTCCGCGTGGCTCGTGCGTTCGAGGATCGTGGCCGTCATGCCAGAACCGCCGGCTATACAGTGGAAGTTGCGCGAAGGTGAAACGTTTCACTTCATCGCCGATCCGGCGATCTTTTTAAAGACCCGCGACGCGAAACCCCGCGGCCTTAACCTTCGACGGCGCGCATGAATAAGCAATAGTAATTAACGAATAGATAAGCTATCACTCTGTTAACGAGTGCATGAAAATGTTTTTATTATTCTCGAAGGGTGTTCGCGATTTGCCACAGGCCTTGAAACTACCGTCTAGCTACGTTGGAAGTCCGTTTTTGTTTCGATTATGTCATATCAGGATTGCAGCAAATGCAGAGGAGAAAAATTATTAATAAAAAAATTAATGACTTCTAAAAAGTAATGAATTTGATTCCAAACAACCTTGCCTGCAAATTGTTTAGTGTGCAACGAATTGCACACTTCAGATCGATTGATAAAAAAAATAATTCTGAAGACATTGACACGAAAATGTTGAATTCATTTTACTGAAAATGTGCGTCACATAGATTTAGACACTTGACGGTGAAAAAAATTCGATTTATAACGCTCTTTGGATAAAATTGTGGAAATTCCGTTTCACTTTCCGTTTTTTAATATGACATATTTAATGTATCAAACGAACACGAAAAAGGGTAAAATTCGTGTAATTATTCATGCCATTTTGCGTCCTGATTTAAAATCGTCCAGTGTGCAACGTTGCAGCTGGTGTTCTAAAAAAAGGTCTGCACACATTTACACGAAAACTTTGAATGAATTTATTAAAAATTTGCGTTAAATAAATTTAGACATATGATGAAAAAAAAATTCGGTCCATAAAGCTCCCAGAATAAAATCGTGGAAATTCCGTCTCATTTTCCGTTCATTTTATCTGATATATTTAATGTATCAAACGAACACGAAAAAGCCATTTTACGTCCAGATTAAACATTTTTTAGTGGGCAACGTTTCAGCTTGTGTGCTAAAAAAAATTCGGTCCATAACGCTTCCTGGATAAAATTGTGGAAATTCTGTCTCACTTTCCTTTCATTAAATATAATATATTTTATGTATCAAGCGAACACGGAAAAGGGTAAAATTGGTGTAGTTATTCATGCCATTTTGCGTCCCGATTTCCGAGATCGAGGCGCAACGCGGTGGCCAAGAGGCAGATTGCACACGCGTTTACGGACGGACGATTAAACATGTCGCATCAACTATAACGTCGTCGCGGTAACCGAACACCGAGTGCTGCGGCGCTATAGAGACGAACTTGGCTATCATTATATCTTCATTTCTGTTCGCCCACTCAGTGACATCGCTCGCGCTAAAACATTACACGCTTTTGTACGACCTGCCGACATCGACCCTTCGCGAGCGTGTGCTGGGGTGCACACGATCAATTCGTAATGGGGGGGGGGGGGGAGGGGCTCGTCAGGGCGGATGGTGTAATTACCTTTCCACTGTAACACCGCCGACCGCTGATCCACCTCTGCGATATCGGAAAGTTATTGCGAGCTTTTACAGTACACACGCCAGTCGAGGAAGATCGAGCGCTCAACCGATAAAACATCGCAATGTAATTGCCCCGACACGCTCCGCGTTAAGCCTGTTACATGAATGATTCAAAAAAGACTCATTTGGCTTACACGTGAAATTGCGTTACTTGAATTTGTTTTTAACAATGGTTATAATAATTAGAGAACATACTTCTTGTCCTAACAGTTTATTGTTTTCTCGAATGTCTCGCGTGATTCGAAGAGAGTATAATATATAAATATTCGAAGAGAGTATAACTGTGATTGACGCGACTTTGCTGTGTTCGACGGAATTATAAAACATGGAAGCACATTTATCTCAGAATTTGCGAAAGCTAGAGCGCGAACACACTTTTTTTGAAAATTTCAAAATCTGATAAAATGAGAACGAATGTTTCAATTATTGCGTTAATTGTAACAAACAGAGGCACCCAATTCTACATGCGTGCCAAATTTCAACCCGATTGATAAAGCAGCTCTTTAGTTATTGGACGTTATAATTATAGAAATTTTTTCTAAATGTGATTTTTCTATGTTTTGGAACATTCTGAACGTTTTCATTAAATTAAAAAAAAAAATTCACCAAAACAAAGCTTCCTCTATGAGGAACCAAAAATACCATTCATAATCGATTTCTATTGATGTAAAAAATCTACGCTATTTAAATGATTCGATTAGCAACTGCTCGCGAAATGACACACCGTACTCCACCGGTGCGGTACAATCTGTCAGATAAGTTGGCACAATGTGTCAAGTAATGCAAAACGTCGGGCACAATGAGTCAAGTCAGGACTGTTTTGAGGTTTGAGCCGCAAACTTCCGACAGCGGCTAACCGTCTCCTCTCTTCGCCGTTAATCTTGTTTCTGTATGTCTAAAATGAAAAAAGTTGAAAATTGAGATTTCCATATGGCTTCCTCATATAAGTTGCAAATTGAAATTTTCATGTGGCTTTCTCATAAAAGCTGCAAATTGAAATTTTCATATGGCCTTCTCATAATGTTCCTTTATCTGCGAACAATACAGAAAATGCTTCCTCATAGAAGAAGCTTCGCGAATAAAGGAACCTTATGAGAAAGCGATATGAAAATTTCATTTTTCAGATTTTTTAAAAGTTTTTTATTGATGAACATGTTTTCTGGAAGTGAATACAAATTTTAAGTACGTGACGTATCATTTTTACTTTTTTGAAAACGTAAAAATAAAAGCAGAAATCGCACGAGGTAAAATCACACTCCCTCCCATTTAGCATACAATGGGAGGGAGTGTGATTAGCTTTTTTTCGACTTCGTTACAATAACCACATTTCTGACGTCGCAAGATGTTTCTCGAACTCAAATAAACTGTTTCGACATTTAATATGACGTAGATGTCTTACAAACTAATATCATTCAATTAGAATGATTTATAAACGTTTGTAATCAGCTAATGTTGACTTGGGTGGCTGTAATGAAAAAAGAACATGACGTAACGACACTATTGTATCGTCGGTATCGCGATTCGCTCTGAATCCACGGGCTTGTAAGACCCGATACTCGTTGGCTCCAAGACGACACTCGGAACGATTACACCGCACGCCAACTTAATATTATGCGGCTGATTAAATGAAGATGTACAACGGGTTGCACACACAAAATATATATATTTAAAAACTTCAACGAAATAATTACAGAGATTAACAAGTTGGAGATTGAGTTTAAAGTATTAAAGTGGAATCGTCTCTTCGGTGTGGACGTTCTGACAGTTGATCTTAGACTATTTGTCATAGAGAATCTTCCGTGATCGGTGACTTGAGCTTTGCTCGTCTGAGAGGGGGTGTATTGAGTTTTTAATAACTCCTATTGGTACAAACTGCAGTGGGCGTTTTGTCTTGTCACCAATCAAAGAAGATTCCCTTTTCTGTGAGTCGCATGACTCATTTATTCGGGTTTTCCTAATCTTACAAAGAACGAACAATTCTCGGGCCCGAAGAGTCGAGAGCGAGCTGGTTCGATTATTTTATTGCGGCTAGGCCGTTTGGCTTTCGTCGGGTTATTGCATGCGAGCCTCGCTTCGCATGTCCAAAAAGAAATCCCTTTGTGTTAAAAAGGTTTCAAAGAGCGAGGCTGAACCGTTGAAAAGTGTGAACAAAAGTCGCACGTACTGATTGAATATTTTTATGAGTGGAACATTTGGCGGCCAGATACTGGATGTTTCCAGTGCGAGCTCGCCCAGAGAATTATAGACCCTTCGATGACCCGTCAGGAGAGAGAGATGCTCTTACCTGCCGAGACGCCCTTGGATATCAATATGTATAATAAATGTAGTATCAGAATGATTGTTAATATGAGCTATTACTATCGTTAGATGCTGCTTGCGTGATGTTACATGCAACACTATCTTATTATATTTATGTTCCTGTATGTTACATACGATATTGACACTCATGAACGAAAACAAGTAAAAAGCTACCTATTGATCCAGAGGCGCGGTTCCGTTGAGTTGGCTGATCCACTGTTGTAACTGCGGTATTTCGTCTTGCAGTAAAAGCCTGTCTACGCATTCTCCGAAGTTGGGCCAGAAGAAGCAGTTCTCCCTGAAAGTTTCGAAGAAAAAAAAGTCACATATCGAATCTGTTTGGTAAGATATGTGAAAAACGTAAAAAAAGTAGAGACCCGTAATATGCCGTAAATCCAGGTAAAATTCGTTGGAGAAGGCTTTGTCGGTATCGCGGCGAAATTTGATTTTTTTGCAAAATTATTAGAAAAGGTCTAGTTTGAGGAGATATGGAGGTATCGAGTTTAAATTTGACACGGGAGTGGATTAATACTGTACAATGTTTGGTATTACATTTGGCGGAAATGTATCTAACCGTTCAAATTTTATAAGATTTTCAAAAATTGTAGTTTTTCGGAAAATTTGTATTCCACGTCCGACGAGTGTTTCTGCATCAAATTTTTTATTTAAAATTTTTATTTTTTCAATTTTACCGGCTCTAGGGGTAAAATAATTTGGAGATTTGTCATAAGTGAAGACAAATACATTAAATATGGCCTCAAATCGACGAATTACGCAACTTCAGTTAGCGATGTTCTACAATAAATTTTGTGCTAACTGTTGACTGTTTCAATGTCATGAAATGTACAAATTTGTTAATGTTACCAAATAAGCTCTAAAATAATTTGCACATGACTTCCTCGTTTATTACAATTTTGCGCATAGCTTCCTCTAATGAACTTTCTCGTCTCGAAAGCTATGTGCAAAATTGTAATAAATGCGGGAGCCATGTGCTAATGACTTATTAGCTTTTTCCTGCTGAAATTACATCGATCGTAAAACGACTGTGCTAAATGAGTCGGCGTAAACTATTACGATCAAATAGATGAAAATAAATAAATAAATAAGTGGATCATACATGCAGCGTGTGTAGACTTCGCGCTCTCGATACATGTTGTAGCAATCTTCGCAGATGCGTTCGAGTCGTGCGAAGATGCTCGCGTCGAATATCCCAGTACACTGAAGCTTGAACGATTCATCGTCTACTTCGTGGCCCGTTAATTCTCTCGCATCGGCGATATCGAGGCACGAGAAGATCAGTAGAAGCGTCACAGACCAAGCAAAGACGGAGAGAAGTACCGGATATGAGGACGACGTACTCGCCGACGACGAGCACCTCGAACATGGTGAAACCATTGCCGGGGTGCGCGATCGATTCGGGGAGCATCGTCTCGACGCGATCGACAAAACCGACGAACAATCATTCGATAAGCTGACACCCCTGTTTCTCCTGTTTAACGACCTCAGGAACGTCGAGGACTGTCTCTGCTGATAATAGTGCATCATCTGCAAAATACATTTTTACAACAAATCAATAAACATTATTCCCAAAATGAGGTTTTTGGCAGAGACAAACATTGGACGAGATTTCTTTGCGAATCCGCGGAAATCTGGGTGTAATACCGGCGCCCCAAGAAAGCGTGCAATGCGCTACAGAACAGGCGGAGGGTTTTGTGTTTTCGGGTGAAGGGCAGGAACTCTTTTAAGCCGTGTTACGTCAGAGGAAGAGCCTTACGTGTTACGTCAGATTGTTACATCAGGGGAGCCTAGGAACGTAACACGTTTTACATGTTACGTCAGAGGGTCCAGCCTGGTTCCAATCGACTTCCAATTTAGATTGGCTCGGTAATTCCCTCGATAGAAAAATTAACACATGGCGACTCCCAGTTCAGTCCGGTTTGTTAATTTGGGCGAAATATAAATTTAATGGTCCCCTGCCGGCTGCCCAGTGCATGAGCGAGGGTGGACGGCCGAATGTGACGATTCGAGTTACCGTTGTCCTGCTCCCGAATTACCCAAATTACCGGAAAGTCAGTAACAGTGCAATGTCTTTCATGATTTTTCAATGAGAAGAAGGTTGTAAAATTTTATCATCTATGAACTTAATGGTAACACTTAATTTACAGCCAGTTTCGTTAGAACAAATTGTACTCGCTTCACAGAGAAAAAAAGTCAATTGAATCAACAAAATATGCGCTTACGGGTGGCAAAACAAATGTTTCGTTGATCGAAAGGACGTGCTCGTTGATCGAACTAACTGGCCGTCGAATCAAATGTTTCTTTACTTACTACGACAATTATTTCATTCGATCAATCAAAAATTTATTTCGCCATCCGTAAGCGCTCATTTTGTTGACTCAACTGCATTTTTTTCTCAGTGTTGACTTTTTTACAGGTTACGAATAATTTTTTTCACGCAACACCTATGGATATATAGAGGTGGCTACATACGTATAAGGAAATGGTTTTATTGACATTCGCGGTTTCGAGACAAGTGTCTCGATTAATAGTGTCAATACCGCCTCCAACTTATAGAAACATGAATAAATAAACAGAAACAAAAAAAAGAAATATGATAAGATAGTGTAGTTACGTCATGTTTTTTTTCATTACGGCCACCTACATCAACATTAGCTGATTGCAAACGTTCATACATAATTCTTATTGAATAAATATTAGTTTCCAAGGCATCTGCGTCATATAAAATGCCAAAACAGTTTATTTGTTTCCGTGAAACATTTTGCGACGTAAGAAATGTGGTTATTGTATCGAAGTCGGAAAAAAGTATCGTATGATACATGGAAGGGAGTACGTTTTCAGCTCGTGTGATTTCTGCTTTTATTTTTTATTTTTCGAAAAAGAAAAATGATACGCCAAGCATTTAAAATTTGTTTTCACTTCCAGAAAACATGTTTATCAATACAATTCTTCTATGAGGAAGCATTGTCTGTATTTTTGGCTTCCTCATAGAGGAAGCTTCGCGAATAAAGGAACCTTATGAGAAAGCGATATAAAAATTTAAATTTTCAACTTTTATGAGAAAGCGATATGAAAATTTTAATTTTCAACTTTATGAGGAAGCGCTATGAAAATTTCAATGTTCAACTTTTTTCAACGTCAACGTCTTAGACTTTTATGCAAAACGGCTGACCGATTCAGGTTCAGCGCGTAAAAAAATATTCCATCGTCACGTTTCACTTTGTCGAATCTGCACTTGGCGTGAAAAAATACATGGAAGTATGCGCTCCTGAACTTTTTTTGCCCTTTCGATTTTTATTCCAGTTACAGGTTGATCGTTGTTCGCATGTCTAAAGTTTTTCACACATAGATTTGCCCGAAATTTAGTGGGAATTTACTAGCAACCTTACTAACATTTTCCACGAGTTGTGAAAACACGAAGGACATTCAGTAAATAAAAATTGAAAGCAATATAGTCGTTATCTGCAGCACGAAAGATTAACAGTCGAAGTCATTTTGTTGCTGCAAGGTGCGAACGTTAGCGACATAAAGAATTATTATATACAGACGTATACATACTGACCAAAACAATATATGTACAGGATTTCAGAAACACGTGAAATTAAAACCAACAAAAAAAGCACTCATTTTTGGAATTTTGGCTATAAAAATGCCCGGTAAACTTTTCGTTAATTGTCGCTCCGGAACAGTAATTCCATGTGTTTTTTCACGTTGATCGCGAATCTGACACTTTTTATGAATGTTTAATACGGAAAAGTGTGCCTAAAAAAAAAAAAAATGGCATGAATTTCAAAATATTCAAAATGAGATAAAATTTAAACGGTTCGATCGATTTTCGTGAAACTTCAATGGGATCCTCGGGTGATCATATTTTATCTGTGTACGTGTTTTTAGCCCGATAGCTAAAAAAATGCGAGCGCTACAGTGCGTACAGACATTTTCGAAGAAATTAAAAATGGCGTACAAAAAAAACAACTGAACACACATAATCTAAATGTGATTCTAAATGTGATTTTTCCATGTTTTAGAACATTCTGAACACGTTTTCATAAAAATCTCGAAAACATTTTTTTTCACCATCACAAAGCTTCCTCTATGAGGAAGCAAAAATCGAAACAAAAGTTAATCATATGAGCCAAGTAGTGGTATACATATTTATATACATATATATTTGGGTGTTTCATATAAGGATAATAATAGTAAAAAAGCAAAAGATAATAATAACAACGCAAAAGATAATAATAACAAAGCAAAAGACAATAATAACAACGCAAAAGATAATAATAACAAAGCAAGAGAATAATACCAAGGCAGAAAGAAAAGGAAAGCACTAAAAATTAAGAACACCTAACAAATATAGCCGCTACGTTACTCCTCCACAACATCTCGCTTAAGGGATCCGAGATGCTGTAAGAAACGCACCTTAAAGGATTCAATCGTAGAGGCCCCAGTGACGGATAAAGGTAGACTATTCCAAATATATCTGCCCGTGACAAGAAACGGTTATCGGTATTTTGAGGTTCGCACAGCCGGCGTTGGAAGCGAATCAGTGCGTTCCCCCACCCTGCGCGGTTTTACCCTATCACGATAGACGAGTGAAACTGCGAGGTACGAGGGAACACCAGAACGAACCATGGTATAAAAAATGCAACCAATTAAAAACAACCGTCTGTTCGCGAGGGTAAGCCATCCCAGCGAACGCCGACTCTGTATGACACGTGATCGTTACGCCGAACCTTCACAACGAATCTGACAGCCGCATTAAAAGTTTAAAAGCTTGACACAGGAGATATCGCTCAGCACATTATATATGTATATAAATATGTATACCACTACTTGGCTCATATGATTTACTTTTTTCGATGTTTAGTTTGTATTGATGAACATGTTTTCTGGAAGTGAATACAAATTTTAAGTATGGGGCGTATCATTTTTACTGTTTTGAAAAAGTAAAAATAACAGCAGAAATCACACGAGGTGAAATCACACTCCCTCCCATTTAGCATACGATACTTTTTTCCGACTTCGTTACAATAATTACATTTTTTACGTCGCAAGATGTTTATCTAACTCAAATAACCTGTTTCGACATTGTATGTCACGTAGATGTCTTACAGACTAATATCATTCAATTAGTATGATTTATAAACGTTTGTAATCAGGTTAAGTTGACTTGGGTGGCCGTAATGAAAAAAGAACATGACGTAACGACACTATCTTATTATATTTATGTTTCTGTATGTTCCATACGGTATTGACACTGTTAATAGAGATACTTGAGACCTTCCTTAATTTATATTGCGCCGATATTAACAAACCGAACTGAACTGGGAGTCGCTTGGAACTTGCCAGACTCCGCCATGTGTTAATTTTTCTACCGCCGGAATTAACGAGCCGAACTAAAAGCCGAACTGGAAGTCGATTGGAACCAGGCTGGACCCTCTGACGTAACATGTAAAACGTGTTACGGTCCTAGGGTCCTCTGACGTAACACGTAAGGCTCTTCCTCTGACGTAACACGGCTTAAAAGAGTTCCTGCCCCTTTCCCCAGAAAAACACAACCCTCCGCTGTTCTCCAGCGCATTGCACGCTTTCTTGGGACGCTGGTATTTTGCCCGATTTCCGCGGATTCGCTAAGAAATCTTGTCAGATGTTTGTCTCTGCCAAGAACCTCCTTTCCTCGAGTCTTACACCACCGGATAGAGCCCAGCATGCTGGCTTAAATGCAAAACTTAACGTAACCCAAAGAAATCACGAGAATCCCTTAATCGGTAGGGTAGCTGTTCTGTCGTGACACAGGGTATGATAGAGTCAGTGATAAAGGTTAATGCTAAAACGGGAAGAGAAATAAAAAAAATTAAAATTTTTTAAAAACTCCCGACTGCAAGCTAGTCGTTATTATAAAAAAAAATATTTGTGAAAAAAGTATAAATAAAAATGAAAACAAAAAAAAAATCTTAAAAGAAAAAGTACAAAAAAATGATTGATAAAAAGTAACATCAAAAAGGATAAAATAATTAATGCGTGTAACAATAATTAATATTGTCAGTACACAATAATAGTAATAATTAACAATACAGAATAATAACATAATGAATTAATCGTAATTATATCAATTCATTCATAATCATTGCTACAGTCGGGAGACGTCTGTAAGGTTAATCGACTCCGTGACCGCGAAGATTGACTATAGTACTGCGTTCTAAAGGAAGTGATATTGTATGCTAACAACCTCAAGAAATGACACATTGAACAACTCAGTGATACATTGTGCTCCAAAACTCAGGGCCACAAAATTTATTACTTATCGAACTAAATATACGGCGATATGGACATTGAGCGACGTAAAGATTAATTACATTAATCTGTACATCGCTCAAAATAATGAAAACCTGAACATAAGAAAATGATAATGATGCATAAGAAAATGACGTCAGTTTTTACATTTTTCCTAAGGACGAGCGCTTTTTTTTCAGAGGCTTATCTATTCATATTTTTTTTTTTTCTTTCGTGAGGGGTCATCTAAGTTTTTTAGGGCCGACGAAAGTCAATTTAGCTCACGGCCCAACAGAACAAATTTCGAAATTTATGCACCACAAACCTCTGAGAAATTGAACGTGGCTCACTGTGCCACGTTACACATTGCGCCCCACTCTCCATACCTTGGGACACCTTGAGACGTTTATTGCCATAATTTTAGCCTTATTTCTATTTTTCGTGACGTGGAAGACAGTTTCTTGTCATTAAAAAAATACATAACATTTTTATTTCGTAACAACATATTCGAGATTACAAGACTGAAGAAAAAGTATTCTCTGTATTTTTCGAAACAAAATACAGAGAATATTCGTTTCTTCGTGATACACGAAAATAAAAAGAGTTATTTATAGGACGTAAATAATTTCATCACGCGAGAACAACTGTGTCCACTTTCCAAGCGATAAAGCATCTGCTCCACTGTAGCTGCGAACACCGGCTATTATGTTCGAGTGTAACATCACTCTAATTGTTGGTATCGAGAGTGACGTAACTAGGCTCTTAGGGACTTAACGTTTTTATGCATACAGAATTTACCGCCCCGAGTAGATCCGTCTTGTACAAAATGAGAACATTCGATACAGCAAGTCCTCTACTTTTTTTTTTTCTTTCATTGTAACTTCGTGCACTCGTTGACGAGAAAATCGATCGAGCCTGCGGCGAGCCGCCAGTCTGCAATCCAGACAGAGCGTATACACGATTGCCGTCTCGATCGAAGAGGCTAAATTCATCTAACAAGACCCTGGAAATTGGACATTTTTACATTGTTCCGGGGTAATTTTCATTTATTCGCGAAGCTCTATCATGAAGAATGAATTTTCCGTATTCTGTTGGCTTCCGCGAAGAGCAATCTTGGCAGAGAAAAGAAAATGACCGATAAAGAGACGGCATTTTTTCAAAAGCAATCTGAAAACTAAAAATCGGATAAAACACGCGTTTTGTTTTTTCGTCCATTTGCACTTTTCCAATTTTTCCGTTGTTTCCACGGAATGTTCATTGATTTATGTACGATATGCAGAAAAATTTCAAGCAAACAGAAATTGCTTCTATTTCGGAATGCTTTTTATATCTTTGTTTTCAGGAGCAATAATTGTTCCGGAAAAATTGCGCATCTAATAGCAATTAACGTGGACTTTCCACGAGAAACTGATCGCAATGCAAACGACGATAACCCCGTCGGCGCGGACGCTGTATAAATTAAGTGTCGCCGGTGCAACGAACACGGAACCAATCGCGACGCAAATAATAATTCACTTCGAAACATGACACACCGTCCGACGCGATAAGGTGACGGATCGGGAGTGGAACAAGGCGGTGCGGCACAAGTTTTTCCTCGCCAATGTGCTAACCGCGAATACAAAATATCGCGAGTCCAAAGTCTCGCATGCTTGGGGACATATTTTTATTTATTTTTATCAACGATGTTTTTGGGATTCGTAAAAGTATTTTTTCTTAATAAAAATATGTATTCTTAATAAAAATTGTAAACTTGGCAAAAAAAATATTGTGCAAGTTTGTGAAGGATGAATATTTGTTCAATGTACACCATCTTTGCTTCCTCATAGAGGAAGCTTTGTTTTCGTGAAAATTTTTTTTTTCGAGATTTTAGTGTCAGCGTACTTAAAATTGTCCGAAACGTCGAGAAATGTGATTTTTAGCTGGCGTCCGGACGCGCGTGCGCATATGTGTATGTGTGTGTGTGTGTGTTTTTCTTTTTTATTGTAAGTGTACTGTTCATCGAACGCTCTCGCCTTCCATCTCGGGCCCTTATTTTTATTCCCGTTCGAAAACGGTTTCGCGGGGCTCTGCACTACACACAGGATTGCCTGGTGGTCGCTATGCGTGTAGCAAACGCAGACTTCCCATGTGGTATCTCGTTTGTTAAGGCCTTCACTCGTGAAAGTGAGGTCGATTATGGAACTTGCACCGCTTCTGGTGAACGTTGGTTTGCTTCCTGAGTTTATCAAAACGATATTCAGTTGAGAAAAAGACTCCAGCAGAGTCTCTCCTCTCTGGTTCGTTTCTCTGCTTCCCCACTCAGCAGCCCATGCATTAAAGTCTCCGGCGATGATCAGGGGACTCTTTCCCCGCGCGTCGGACACCAACTGGTCGAGAAAGACTTCGAACTCCACGATCGATGCACTTGGCGGGGCGTAACAGCTATATATATGTGCCATCGACCTTAGCCCACACAAATCCTGCTCTCCGTCTCTTACATTCCTCCTGGATTGGTGACTTGCCGCATGCCCAAATAGCAGCACGTCCTGGGCCATCTCTTGTCCACCAGGATTCCGCAGGATTTTCGTACTGTTCGCAGAGAATGGCGACGTCTACTTTCAGCTCCCGTACAGTCTGCGAGAGCAAATCCTGCGCGGCCTTGCAGTGGTTGAGGTTAAGCTGTAATATCGTATGGGTTACCGCATCCCCCTGTGGTGTGTGCATGCGTGCGTGCGTACGGGCGGGCGTGCGTGCGTGCGTGCGTGCGTGCGTGCGGGCGTGCGTGCGGGCGTGCGTGTGTGTGACAGACTTGCGTCGTTTAAAACGACTATAACTCGGAAACGCTCCGAGATAGCCAGTTGAATTTTGGTACACTAGTAGAGTGGTCATGTCTCTTCCCTCGGTGCAATTTTCATGAAGATTGAGGTTCGATTGAGCGAACAATACAGAAAATGCTTCCTCATAGAAGAAGCTTCGCACATAAAGGATCATTATGAGAAGGCCATATGAAAATTTCAATTTGCAGCTTTTATGAGAAAGCCACATGAAAATTTCAATTTGCTACTTATGCGAGGAAGCCATATGAAAATTTCAATTTTTTTTTTACCGCATACACGTGTATGGCGGAGATTGGGCCTTTTCTTTTTAGTCACGCGATGTGTAGCTTGTAACGACGAGGACGAAGTTATTCGCGCCCGCGAACGATCAATGCCTCTCAATAATTCCCGTAATCATGTCAAACAATCAGAATGATAGAGACGAGCAAAACAAAAAAAAAGACCAAGAGGGGGACTCGGATAGCATGTGATTACGGCTGTTTCACAATCTTTATCGAACACCGTAGATCTGCAGGGTGATCAAGGCAAGAAATGTCTTCAGAGCTCTTCATCCGGCAGTACATAAAAAAAAAATAATAATAATAATAATAATAATAATAATAATAATAATAATAATAATAATAATAATAATAATAATAATAATAATAATAATAATAATAATAATAATAATAATAATAATAATAATAATAATAATAATAATAATAATAATAACAATAACAACAATAATAATAATAATAATAAACGGATTATAACCGATACTTTTCTAAAAATAATTACTTATTGGTTTACACTATTTTATAGACATAAAACATTGAAGAATCGAGTCTGGTTAATCTATTCATTATTCAAAGTCTGATGGATCGATGCTGCGGGTTGTATGAACTCTAATTAACTTTTACTAATCACAGAAACATCTCGATAAATCACGTTAATTGGAGATTCACCGAGGGAGATGGGAAGTTTTATACATTCTACTCGATCGTTCGTGAACATTTGATATTTTTCGCTCGGCGGATTCTTCGGGTACCGTGAGCAAAGGGGCGGGCTGACGCACCGTTTCGCTTCCGAACTTCGAGACCTGTTCGTGAATTAATTGGAATCTGTCCGTCGCAGCGATCGGCGAGGTAAAACTGTTTGCACTCGTGTTTGAGTCATTTTATTCTTGTTTGGCATCGCCACTCGAGGGAAATATTTGCGATGTGAAGTATGTTGATGAAACATTTCCGAAGCACCGCGCCGGGGTAGTTTGCGACGCGACGGTATTGCCTCGCTCCGGTTTAATAATGAATTTAAATTTAATTAGTATCCGCGCGCCCTTCCAATTAGGAAGGGAAACTGGTGAGTCAGCTTATGCGCATCAACGTGCCTGTCACTTAGTTGCATATGTTAAATATGCATTCCGTATCAAGCGGTCGACCATCTTATC
Source organism: Exephanes ischioxanthus (assembly GCA_958510785.1). Classification (NCBI taxonomy): domain Eukaryota; kingdom Metazoa; phylum Arthropoda; class Insecta; order Hymenoptera; family Ichneumonidae; genus Exephanes; species Exephanes ischioxanthus. The sequence goes on along the minus strand of OY294020.1, from coordinate 11,988,101 downwards.
AAGTATTCTCGGAAATTAAAAAATAGAAATAATAAACGGAAGTTTTGTGGGGTTTTTGTCACTGCCCCATTTACTATCAGTTTTTGTCACTGATAGTAAATGGGGCGACCCGATTTTGCGTGGGATGCTTCATATTGTATATCTATACAGAGTATATACATAATGTACTGTAACAATGAACTGGTCCACACCTATGGCGCGAACAATGCCACGTATTGAGCGTGAATACCGTGATATCCGCGAGAGGCGTGTATATAGTACATCATACATGCACATTATTCCACGCGGGTAGGCGGGATGCAACATAGAAATACATGTGTGACGATTAGAGCTCGGACGAATAAACGCTCGGACGAATAAGCCGCTCTACAAACCATTGGGCACCAGCGTTTCATAGATATAAATGTATATATACATATATATATATATATACATTTATATATACATGCATATATGTAAATATATATACATCGGATGCCTCCAATCAGAAGAGCGTATTTACTGTGATAACAATAGGAGATACGCCCTTCTGATTTGCGTTAAAATATATGGATATCTGTGCGCGGGCGAATACAATCACACATATCAGAAGAGCGAGAGTGCTACGGCAGGATACGCCTATGTCGGAAATTCGAGATAGGAGCAAAAGCAGAGGAGGAAAACGAGACAGTGCCATCCGCGCCTGCACCACGATGCCGCCGGGTCCGGGCGTCTGGTTTGTCGGATAACAAAAAAATAGAGAAAAACAAAAAAAAATCTCTTATCGAGCCCCGCACCGCCTCCCGCTGCAGATTTTCCTTTAGGTACGTTTCGTTCTCTGTCCATTATGCCGGTTTTTCTGCCTCAATTCGTCCCGATTTCGAGAGCCCATAGTGCGCTCGATAGTCCGCGCTGCGAAAATGAAATGTCGATGGTGATGTGGAAATTTAGAAATGCATTCTTGAGGAGAATGCTCGTGGAGTAAAAATTTTTTTACATCGAAACCATTTTTGGTTTTTTGCTTGCTCCATTTATCATTATCGGGGACACGAAAATTTTGCAGATAAAAACTTTACTAGAAGTTCACATACAGCCCTTTTCGGGCTGACGGCCACAGATGTTCCAGGCATAACGAACGACGCCTGGAACCAAGACGTCTCCGCGGCCGTAATCTCGAATTCATTAATCCATATTTTACAAGTGTAATGACAAAACTTGACGGAGTTGTCGGTTTCGTTCCCAACGATACGGATTACTAAATCCGCGATTAAAAGTACAGTAGAACCCCGTTTGTCCGAGATAATGTTGAGAGAGCGTACGTCGTATGAGCGAAAACTGGGATAACACGGATAACATACTCAATTTAAACGTGTACTACTATTCTGTATTTAAAAAATAACACACCACTTTATATAAACATTAACTTCATTAGTTAATTTACGATGTGTTTCCTTTAATTGAGACATCACGATGTTCTATCATTGGCTCTAGAATCGGAACTGATGTATTTACAGCTCGCAATATAAAAACGCAGCAAATTTGTACAAGTTTAAGCGCGTATGCAACAATGTAGCAGTTACCATAAAGCAGCATGTCCGCACGCGGACATGCTGCTTTGTCCGTTCCATCCGAGTTTTTCGTATTATCCGGTTAAGGGGAAATGAAATATCGCGGTCGCTAATGAAAACTGTCATAAAATTTTCACAAGGGTGCTCATTTTTTTTGAGGAAAAAACAAATTCGAGCGTGATCCGCACGGTAATTTCGCATTCGGCCCGAATTAATTTTTTGTTCTCAAAACAATTAGCACCAATGAATAAAGTTAATTTGAAAATTGCAACTATCTCTCTCGCACGGACAGCTGTTTCACTTCCCCTTAACGAGGAGGTCTCGGATGAGTTGGGTGATTCGGATAACGCGGAACCTCGGATAAGCGCGGTCCTACTGTACGCTATTTCTTCATAGCTTTATTTTTTTTAACTTTCTCTTGTAATGCAGAAAATAATTTTTTCCCCTTTCTGCACAATACGAAAAGTAAACAATATATATTCAAGACGAATTTGCCTCAACGCGTAAAAAGAAAAAAAACGGGTTCCGGTAATCTCCAGGATCTGGAGATACGCGCTTGCTGCAGTGCATCAGCGATTTACGACCTCTCCGTGCGCGGCGAATGAGTGTTGCAATTTTACTCGGTAACGACACACGAAAGTTTGATAATTACATGAAAAAGTAATCTCGTAAAGAGAACGCCGTTACCGCAGACGGTTCTCGGGGCCTGGACAAGGATAGGGCGAGGATATTCTCGAAGGAGAGTTTTGAGCGAAAATCTACTCGGAGCCGAAAAGAGCTTGTTTCCGAAGTAATTAGAACCGAGACGCAGGCCGAAGGTTATCCACCTCGTCTCTCACTTTCCGTGGCAACGTCCTCGTGTCAGTGATAAATTATATCCTCTTGGCCGCTTCGATACTGCGCGGGAGGAGCCTCGCTCAACCGTCGTTCTCGCGACAGCGAGGAGTCACTAAGATTTTTCCGTGACGTTCTCTTCTTTATCGTGGAGTATATTGCACACGGTACCGGCCGAGATATACAGGCGTTTCTCCAAGGGACACCCTCGAAGGACGACCACTTATCGCGTTTGCGACCAAAATTGTCGCAAAATTCGAGCGGATGCGGTTAATCAATTTTCTGAATCTCGATAATTGCTATCCGCGTTTACGGTCAATTGATTATCCCGTAATTAAATTATTCGTCTCCTACCGAACTTCCGTAATTGCATATTGCGATATTGCAACAAAGTTGTAAACACTATTTTCCTGTAAGTTACGGTATTTGGATCGAAGCCCACGAACTGCCCCGGTTCTGAGGTATTTTCCACGTTATCATGCCGAATAACGGAAGTACACTGTAAGAAAAGTTTGTACTTTTTAAAACTTATTTTCCACAAATGTTCACAATTTTTTATTTGTTAATTTTCCGATCGCCCCATTCGGCTCTCTAGTTTTACAAACAAAACTACAAACTAAAATTGCAACAAAGTTGTAAATACTGTTTTCCTATAAGTTACGGTATTTGGATCGAAGCCCACGAACTGCCCGGGTTCTGAGTATTTTCCACGCTATCATGCCAAATAACGGAAGTACACTCTAAGAAAAGTTTGTACTTTTTACAACTTATTTTCCACAAATGTCCACAATTTTTTATTTGTTAATTTTCCTATCGCCTCATTCGGCTCTAGTTTTACAAACAAAACTACAAACTAAAGTTGTCAATGACACGGGAAATAAAACGACAGGTTTGTATATTCACATTTGAACAAACGATTTTGCGACTTATGTAACAAAAATATTTTTACGAAACTTCGTTATTCCGATTTTACGAATTTATTTTTCACTGTGTAAGGCTTATTTCATTAAGCAATTTTCGTTCGCCAGTTTTCAACTGACAAGTTATGTCGTAGGTTGTCAACGATTACGGTTTCTCGTCAGCGCACTGCAGAGTCAAGAAAACAATAGAATTGAATCGATCGAACGCGGGTTCGGAGCCAATCGGCACTTCTGCCGTGAAGCTGCACAACCTGCAACGGATCGTGAACCTTCTTCGGCCCCGCGAATCTCCGAGTTAATTCGCGAAGCTAGAACAAAGCTAATTAATTATTTGCACAAGTATTGCGGTTAATTATCGCGTAACGGGTGCTGGCCATTCCGGTGATACGAAGTTCGCCGATGAAAAAAAGCGTTAGCTGCAACATTCGCGCCCGCGCTTTTTCCCAGTCGTACAGCAGAACTCCGATCGCGTTACATCGACGCCCCCCCCCCCCCCCCCCCCCCCCACACGACTACGTGTGTGGTTATTTCTCGCTCTCGTGTATCGCTTGGTTCTCGATTGTCTCCGCTCGAAACTGTCGGAGACCGATAACGAGTCCAACAGTCGCGCGGAGCACGTGTGACTCACGAATCAATTCTCGAACGGACGAAATAATTAGGCCGTTCGCGCTCCCTCCTGAAGTTAAAAAATTACCGTAATAATTTTTTATTTACACAACATTTTACAAAGATTTTTCATTTGTTGTTACAGATTCGATGAGAATGGAGGACCATCCGGTGCACTACTTTCTCTCCAGGTTAGTTACCATTTTTTAAGCGCAGAACTGACAATCGTTATCAATTTTTAAACCCAGTACTGACAATCGTTATCAATTTTTATTGGCCGTAGCTGGAACACGATTCTGAGGCAAAAAAAAATAATAATATTTTCCGTCGAATATTGAGAACGACTATTTTCGCGACTTGTTTTATTATTATTATTGTACACGGCTGCATAGTGAATTTTTTCGAGTAACTTCGCCGCGTCGTCAGCAGTGGCATAATTTCTTTCCACGATTCCCCGAATAATTCTCGGAATCTCCGAATCGTCGCTCTGATTCCCGAAACGATTTCGCGCTCAACCATGCTTCCCCTCAATCCGCCTTACCTAACTTTGTCGCGACGAATGTTAACAATAAAGCGAGAGATCATCGAACTTGCATGAGAGACACGTGCTCGTTGCGAAATTCACCGGAGCGTTGAATTCCAGCTGTGAATATTTTTTATTCGCCCGATCCTTGGCGGAAGAAGGGAGGATTAGAGAGATCTCAAATTTCGCCGGCAACAGCTATGCGCGCGTATCCAGACGCCTCTTGACTTCGGGAACGAAATCAGAGTAACCGACAGACGAGCATGCACCTCGCGTTACGAGCAGATGCTCCGTCTCGCTGGATCAAAAATCATTCGTGAAAAAAAAAATGAATCTCGCGAAACTGCGTGCCCGTGTTTATCTGACAACTGTTCACTAAATCGCTACTTTCACGGTGGAAATTGCGTGCCCATGTTTATCTGACAACTGTTCACTAAATCGCTACTTTCACGGTGGAAATTGCGAGGCAAAAAATTGTGTCACCGCGAAACGACTCCATGTAAGCGAGCTCGTGTTTACCGTCGCGTAAGGCTTCACTCAACACGGTTCGATGGTCTCGCAGCGGCGAGTCACTCGGTACGAGAACATGATGTATGCTTCCATAATGGACGAGGATGCTACCGAAACCGTTCAAGTGAGCAGTGTGAATCGGTGTTCTTTTATTTTGATCGTATGTCCTTAACGACCGAGGGACAGGTTGCAGGAAACCCATTCATTGCGAGTGATCGCTTTTGTCGATTTCGATCGTCGCAGCTTCGGTAAATCATTTGTCGGAATGAAAAGAATTTTTGAGCAATTTTTGTACATGAAAAATTGATCCTGAATATATTTTTTTGATAAAGAGGAAAGTGCCAAAGATGAATGACCCAATTTTGTGGGGCTGATGAAGTTTCGATAAGAAACTCGTTCACTGGGTCGAAAACTGGGCAATTCACGGCACAAAGTGCCGTATTTTTTTTTTTTTTTTTTTGGGGTATGGAGCATAAATGTATATTTTTCATTGAGAAATAATATCACAGGAAATCCATTCATTGAGATTGAAAACAAGACTGCTGTTGTCCATTCCGAACGATTTATTTGTTCTACTGAAAGTAATTTTGTGAACAATATTTATACATGGAAAAATTGATTTTAAATATGTTTTTTTTTTATAAAGAAGAAAATGCAAGCGGTGAATGACCCAGTTTTCGAGTCCTGATAAAGTTTTGATAAGAAACTCGTTCACCGGGGTCGGAAACTTGGCAATTCACCTTAACTGTCCAATCTTTTTTTACTGCATAAATGTATTTTGTTTTTTCGTTTGGAAATAATATCGCAGGAAGGTCATTCATTGAGATTGAGAACAAGAATGATTGCTTCCGTCGATTTCGATCGTTGCAGCTTCAGTAAATTATTTATTCTATTGAAAATCATTTTGACCATGAACATTTTTATCCATCAAAAATTAAATTGAAATATTTCTTTTGATAAAGGAGAAAAATGCCAAATGCGAATAATCGAGTTTTCGAGTTCTGATGAAGTTTTGATAACAAACTGGTTCACCGGGGTCGAAAACTGGGTAATTCACCTTAACTGTCGTATTTTTTTAATTTTTTAAAATTAGGGCATAGATGTATTTATTTTCATTTAGAGGTAATATAGTTAGGCGAAGCAGACACGGGGGAATGTACTAGTTGAAACTTTGTTATTGTTGCAGGATCACCGTCTAGGGATGCCATTATGAGAGGTGAGTTTTAGTTGGAATTCATTACAGTAGATTGGATTCGTGCTATTTTGGTCTACAAAATTAGGTGCGACTTATGCAAATCGACGATCATGATAACTGCATATACTTCATCAAGAAATTCACATCTGCATAAATATCGGTTATCGAAACATCGTGTAATCTACAAGAGTTTTAGTTGAAACTATCTGTTGAAACTATCACGATAACAGCCTCAACTATGTTATTATTATTATTTTTTTTCAACACACAATCAAACGTATCTCGAGTCTATGAGTAATCGTCGGACAGAGTCACGCATCCATCGCTCCATTATTCATTCATTTTCACCGTCGTATAATAACACGCACAATGGCCTCGAGAGAATCTCGAGAGCATATCGTCGCGCTGAAGCCCTCTTCGACCCTTGCTCAACGTTCTTTTTTTAGGAAAACTGCTCGCGTCGGACTTGGAACGTGGACTCGTTAAGCCGTACTCCGTTCCTTCCGTGTATACACGAAAAAAAAATGGCTTCACGCGAGGTAAAAAAAAAAAAACAAATGCTGCTGCTCGACGATAAATTAAAATATATAGTTTTATCCTTCGTATTTCTTCTTTCTTCTCCGCGCATTGCAATTAGCGATAGTAGTTCGTTAATCTTCCATTTATTCGTTTCTTTTAAAATCATTAGTTTTATTTTTTCGTTAATTTTTTTCTTAGAAAGAAAAAAAACACGCTTGCCGACGATAGCACTTTATTAAGCAATTATGCTATCTGTAAGCATCGAGCAACAGAGAGAACGAACTCACTTGGATATATTCGCTGTAGAGTGCAATTTAAGAAAATCATATATCATTATTATCATTACATCACGATATATATATACATATATATATACGTGTGAAATAACACTCTTGCCCGTACTTAGTACTTAGTATACGCTCGACAGGGGGAGAGCGGGGCAAGATGAACCGGTGTTCTCCATTGCAGGCGAGACCTTTTATTCTACACTGAGAAAAATAAATGGTTGGATAAATATTGTTGTTGAATATACACTTTCAAAGGTGTTATTTTGTTGGTACCAAAGGAATGTCTGAATCGACAAATTTTGAATCTATTGCAGTGAATAATAGTTTAACAAAAACAGCGCTTTATTCGTACCGAACAAATAACAGCTTCGAACGTATTTCACCGTGACTTTTGGTTAATCGAATCACTGTTTTTTCTCAGCGTGCGTCCCGCGAAATATCGGTAATAATAGTACGTTTTGGCCCTCCCTCCCTACCTAACCGACGATTCGTTATCACTCACCGTGCATCGATACATATATAGCAGAATTAATCGGGCTGCGGATAGCAGAGGCCGATTTTCATTAGACCAAAATTGCACCAAAGTTCGAGCTCTAATATACTTGGAAATTTGTTGAATCGCCGAAAAGGCTGAGCGAAAACGGAACCCCGCGGCGAAACGGACTATTTTTAACCGATAAAAAATACATCAATTTAAAAAAAAGCCTCAACCCGCATGAAGAACGCTGGTCCATATCGCCCCGCTCGCCTCCCCATCGATCCTTTCACATAAATATTTATACACGAAGCTTCAACCACGCGAGATTTTTTTCAATGTCCGCAATCTAAAATTTCAAAGCATCGTAGTCAAAGGAACCGTTGCATTTCCGTTTTCCCACGTATATTGTATATATACTATATAACACATATACGTATCTCTTCCTCGATATCTGAACGGCGTCGTCGCTTCACCGTTCTTTTCCCGCTCGCAGGAAACTCCATCTCATTTCCGTTGCTCGTGCGGCTCCCGCTATAAAACCAACGTCGGTCCGCGGTTGGAGAAGCGCAAAATTCGTCGGATGCAAATATCCGCGTCCTCGGCTCGTAGGTAAAGTCTGCACGAAGACGCCGGGACAGTACGTAGCGGCGCGGATCTGTACAAATCCCGACGACTTCGACTCCGCTACGTTCCTCTTCCATCGCCCGAGCCTCCCGATACTTTTTCTCTCTTATTATCCGGGCCGTCCCGTTCCCCAGGTTCCTCCTCCCGTCGCAAACTCGAAATAACTTTATAACTCGGTCTCGCGTGTGCAGCGATAACGCATATAACGAAGTCCTGCTGGCTTGCACTGTGTCGAAGCATCGGTCCCAACCCTCTCCTCTCTCTCCCCCCGCGTGTCTCTCATCTTTTGCCTCTTTCCCGTCTCACCCACACTCGGCACGCCGACACAGTGCACTCCCGGCTTATGCAAGTGCACGACTGCATTCTGCACCGAGGCGATGCGCGCTTTAACGGGAGTACGGACGAACGACGGCGAGATGCAGGACGATATATTTAGGCGGCGTGTCACTTGGATTTCTTTATCTTCTTCTTTTATTTTTATTTTTTATTTTTGTACATATCTCGTTAACCCGATTCCCCTTTCGGCTATGCGAGCGGCTATGCCGTTCGCGCTAAATCTCTCGGGAACGAATGTATCGCCGGGAATAAAAATCAGACTCGCCCCCGACCGAACGCCCGGTTTGATATTCCCAAGGCGATAAATTCGATCGAGCCGACAAATTTATTTGTTCCGCGGATAAGTTCGTCAGTTGCCGACCAATTAATTCTGTGGCTCAACGAATAATTTATTACAAATGATAATTTATTCATTGATGTTTCATTATTTATATCCTATTTAATTAGTCGATCGGCGAGCCAATATATTAATTTGTTTATCCGACAAATAAATTGGAGCGTATTTAACACGTTTCGATTTATTTGCACGCACTTTCAGCAACTAGTTATTTTTCTACGTGTAGAGTCTAATCTGCGGCAACTCTGTATAGCGGCGCTGCATTTTTTTTATTAAACATTTTTATAACTGTGCAATCCTCCTAAGAGGATGTCATTGGATAGGACTTTACATTGGTCGAGTTATTGAAAGGAATTTTTTGTATACTAAAACTAGGTTTGCCAGTTTGACCCCTTAGAGGGGGATAAAAAGTTTATGGCATGCTTTTGAAAAGCTTCGAAGTGCATGGAACTTCCGAGCTTACTTGAATAGCTTTTATCATTGAATAGATAAAAATAGTAGAATTCATTGAAATAGATTAAGGGAGGAGATAAATGCTAGAATATCATTTAAATGGCATTTTTTTCAGAGCCACGCAATCCGGTAACCACAATGGATACGGGCCTTCAATCTTATCTGACTTTTATCGTAAAACTATCCAAACCAATTAGTGTCAATGTCACGAGAACCGAGCAATTAACATCGAGTTCTCAGCTTTTCAATTTAATACACAATATTGAATAATTTAAAATCTTTCGTGCATTAATTTTTACTTAAATTTTTATATTGAATTAATATTTGTTATGAATTTTCATACAGGTATTTTTTCCCATAGTGTATCTTCCATTAAGGATGCATCACATATGCATTCCCAACCAAAAGTTTAATTTTATCAGAATTACAGTACTTCGCGATGTATCAAATATCTGAAAAAATCAGCGGTATTAATGATGTCAAGACCTTTGATTTTGTATAATAACAATGCCAGAAAGTTATTAACAAAATATTTTTTAAATAAATTGTTTTTAAAACGATCAGAAATAAAAAATGAGAACACCTTTCATTTTCTCATTTTAAATAAATTCCTTGATTTGTTAGAATTCATATGAATATTTTCAGAATTTTCTTATATTTGAAAAGTTTTTTTTTCGAAAATTTGAAAAATCGATGTAGAGGCCTAAATGTTGGACCTCTGCATCGGTCCGAATTTTCGGACCTCTAAACTTCATGTGGCTTCTAGAAAATCAACAAATTCATTTGAAAAGAGAAAAAAAGGTTTACTGATTATCTATAGAACAATTGAATTTCTTTAGTACTTTGTTAATAACTTTTTGATATTATTCTAATGCAAAATTAATGTTCTTGGCACCTTTAATACAATTGATTTTTTTCAGATTTTTATATCACTAGGAAGTGTTCAAATTCTCACTAAATCTCACTTTTGACTGGGAATGTATGTGTGATGCATCCTTAAAAGGAACCCGAAGCGCACCACCGTCTTGAGCGCGTGAGGCTCGACGGTACAAAAAAAATTGCGCCACACTAAAATTACCTTGTGTGAATTCGTCGGTAGCTTTATCGCTTGAATAAATATTTTTTTTACATTATCTCGTGCGCTCTTAATTGACGAATTTATTTATGCACAGCGTCGAGTGATAAACCGCCGCGCGGTAATTAGCTTAATTACTCGACCCAATTATTTGTATCCACGCGACGAGGTTCGCTAATTTCGTGGAGGAGGATACGTGTCCCGGGAAACGTATCAGCTTTGGCCGCTGGCAATTCTCGCGAGCTCGAGCTTGTTATAATTTTAAGCGAGCAATATATATTTATATTTATGTATCACATACTTGATATACATTTCCACACAATCAGCTGTTCACTATTTATGTATCACATACTTGATCCACACATACATATTGGTCATTCCATACCATTTTCGACTTGGGTCAAATTATTCCAAAGACTTTCAATCTTTTTTAAGTTGAAAAAAAAACTGTTCGGGTAAATCTAAAAAAAAATCCAAAAGTGCAGCGTTACATATAGAAATGGTCAAGCGATAGGCCATAATCGACTGATCTTTTTCACTGTTTTTTTCGAAAGAAATGACCAAAAAAATGGAAGTTAACGCCTGTCCACGCCTGCTAAAATTTTTAATTTTTAATATATATGGAACAAGATTTTTCAGAACTTTTGGATCAATAAGTTCATTTTTTTAATTGCAACTAATTATAAGCAATTGTTAGAAATCTAATAAATAATCAGAGTGCTTTTGAGAGTTAGTTCAGTCATATAAAAAATCGCGGGCCCGATCCGAAATATGAAGGGTTGGACCCAGGTCGAAATGGTATGGAAAGCCTCATAAATATACGTAAACGCACAATCAACTATTCACTGTAGCATACGACACTGGAGGCTTTTTGAACGAGAGCTTGGAAAAGCCAAAAGTGTGTACACGTGTTTGCGTGATTTTTCAGGTGTCACCGTAGCCGCGGGGGTGAGAACGGGTCGTGGAACTTTACTGCGAACCCTCGCCCTCGTTTTTCTCGCTACCTTCCTGTGGCTTCAACTACACGTTATCAGCTTGACCGGAAAGAATCTGCCCGGTCCATCGTCCGCGAATGAAACTCTTTTCGCTCTCGTTCCTCAGGAACTTCACAGGTATATAATGATGGTATATACGTTATCGTTAACTTCCGGTTTCCTTTTTTGCCGCGCAGAAAAATTACACCGGAAAATGTTAGCCGTTGATAGATTTTTCTCACATTTCACATCCGGCCCTTGGCTGTGCGAGTATCGCGCTACCCAAGGTCGAAGGAAATTTAATGTTCTTTGACCTTTAGTAACGTGACTCGTCTCATATTTTGACTTTTTATATTTTCTCTAAACATTATTATTATTGTTCATAACAATAATGATATTAATAATAATATTCTTAATAGTCTTATTATTATTATTATTATTATTATTATTATTATTATTATTATTATTATTATTATTATTATTATTATTATTATTATTATTATTATTATTATTATTATTATTATTATTATTATTATTATTATTATTATTATTATTATTATTATTATTATTATTATTATTATTATTATTATTATTATTATTATTATTATTATTATTATTATTATTATTATTATTATTATTATTATTATTGTTATTATTATTGGGTGCACGGTTGTTACTGAAGATTTTCATGAATTTTAACGGCAAGTTGTATAAAGAGAAACGGAAATGAGACTTTGTTGTAATCCCGCAGGTTCTTGAAGGAGCGAAAAAACGCTTCCATAGCGGCGAATGGAACGACGAGCGCTCTAACGGATCTCGAGATAATCGAGATCCGCAAGAACATCAATCGTATTAACGCGGAGCAAAAAGTTTACAACGAGGAAGCGTTCGGTCCTTTGTCACCGGATGCGCCGGTCATCGTCGTGCAGGTTCACTCGAGACTGACCTATCTCAGGCATCTCATAGTTTCGCTGGCTCAGGCCAGGGGCATAGAGCAGGCCCTGCTCGTATTCAGTCACGACGTTTGGCATCCCGACATAAATTATCTCTTGCAGAGCGTCGACTTCTGTCGGGTTATGCAAATATTTTATCCGCACAGCATTCAGACACATCCACACAGCTTTCCCGGCGAGGATCCCAACGATTGTCCCCGAAACATAGACAGGCTACAGTGAGTAATCGTTGCCCCATGTTATTTACTCATTGCTATTACGGTAATTTTATTTCATTCTTCAATTAAAAAAAAAAAAATTTAGGCAAGCAAGATTAGAGGGAAAAACTGAATGCATTTAAAAAATGCACCTTTAGAATTTTCATTCATCCGGGCATATTTTATTTGTTTTTTTCACTTATAGTACTCTACATCATCAATCGATTTTAAGACTATTTCATTTTCCGTTGAGATATGTTTTATTTCGATTGAAACTTTTTATAAAAATCAGAAAAAAATTAGCGCTCGCAGACGACTATCAATATTATTATTATATAACCTGCTGTTATTTCTTCTCAAGTTTCTAAGCTGCATTGTTATTTTATCTTTGAAATAAGAGTCCATTTAAAAATTTTCATCTAAGTTTCATTTGCAAACGTGATTCACTAAACGGCAAAGAGTTGTTTGACCGCCGGGGATCCCCGGTCAGTCTGTAAATGGTCATTGCCCGTCTATAAACCAAATAAACAAATAATGCATTTTCTTCATTTATAATATTCTACATTGTCGATTAATTTTAAGAAACTTTTATTTTTTCATTTAGATATATGTTTTATTTTTATAGAAACTTTTTTTATTGAAATCTGAATGCATCTTGATTTACAATAACAATAATTTGTTCGAGCGAAGGGGAATAATGAAATTTTTGTTCACATCAACAGAGCCCTGAACCTCAAGTGCACGAATGCCCAGCATCCGGACCTGTACGGTCACTACCGAGAGGCGAAGTTCACCCAGACGAAGCATCACTGGTGGTGGAAGGCGAATCGAGTATTCGATCAGTTGACGGTAACTCGAAATCACACGGGCATGGTGCTCTTCCTCGAGGAGGACCACTACGTCGCCGAGGATTTCCTTCACGTGCTCAGGCTGATGGAACGCACCTGCAAGCACAGCTGCGAGCGTTGCAACGTACTTTCCCTCGGCACTTACCTCAAGACTTACAACTACTACGCCGATTTTAGTCGCAAAGTAAGAACCACAATTTCGAAACCCACGCCGCAATAGTTTACAACGAAATCGTCGACAGTTATCCGAGCTCTTCTCGCATCGTCGTACTGCCCGCTGTATTCCACTTCGTGACGGTAAAATGAAACTCGTAAATTTTCACGACATTCCGCTCGATTCGAACGCACGTTTGATATTGAACGAAAAAAGAATCATTTATTAACGAATTATTGAATGAAAATAATTTATTAACGCATCATTGGAAGAAAAAATAATTTATTAACGAATTATTGAACAAAAAATTAATTTACCAACGAATTCCTTCGTTACAACGATGCATTGCTGAAACGACGCGGTTGTGGTCGGAGCTGAATAAAGAAAATGTGTGTTTATCGTCGGAAAAAATCAATGAATTATTAACGAGCGTGTGCGATAAGGGCTCGTTACATCGACAACACGACTTTCATGCTTGCGGTTATGCGAATAATATGAATATAATTGCCCCGACCTCGCGGTGCAAGCTCGCGACAATCGATTTTTTCGTTCTGCGAAGTCAAATTAGAAAAAAAAATTCCGGTCGTCCTCGTGCAGTTTAGGCAAAGAAAATTTAAAACGAAGCATTCGCAATTTCACTCTCGTCATCGTCGTTCGCTGATGTCTCCTAATTTTTATGTAATTCACCGAATACAATGATGTTTTTCCACGCACAAATCTCACGTCGACCAGTACCTCGGCGTTAACGGTGCACTGCAAAAGGAGCTGCTCCGTGGACTTAAGAGACACGACGGATCGACGCAGCAGGGTAGCTTGTCGACGTACCAGAGCGCTCAGACTTTACAAGCCACACCGTCCTGGGCTTTCCAGCTTTTGCCAACCCTCTACAGTCATTATCAGAAGGTCCAACGTAGCAAAATCCCCTTGAGAATTGTCGCACTATATGCCTGTTTAATATAATATAACTATTGACGCTGTGTTCCTGAGAAACCCTTTACATCCGGAGAAAATAATTCTTTATCCTCAGAAGCATAATATTCTAGATATATACAAGTATATTATAATTACCTTATGTATATTTTGCGAGCTTGTTTGACGTCATACCCGAAATACGTCAGTTCCGGCTTGAAAATCTCATTTTTAGACAGGAAGTGACGTCAAACCCGAAATACGTCCGTTCCTGCTTGAAAATCCCATGTTTAGACAAGAAATGGCGTTATACCGGAAATAACTAACTTCCGGCTTGAAAATCTCATGTTTAGAAAAGAAGTGACGTCATACCGAAAATACCTCACTTCCGGCATGAAAATCTCATTTTTAGACAAGAAGTGACGTCATATCCGAAATATGTCAAATTATAGCGGCTTGAAAATCTCATTTTTCAACCGGAAATACGGCACTTCCGGCTTTAAAATTAATTTTGCGACCGAAAGTGACGTGTTTCCGATATGACGTAACTTCAAGGCGAAAGATTGGATTAAAAAAAAAAACAGGAATAATGCATTTCCGGTATGACGTCAGTGCCGGTCGAAAATAAGATTTATAAATCGGTAATGACGTATTTCAGGTGAATCTCCGGAAATCTAAATGGCCGCTTTCTAAATTCCATGATTCATAGCGATGACGTAAAAGCGGCAGAGCCACAAGAATCTGCTAGTATATTATATACAGTATTTATTTTTGGTTCGTCTATAATATTCATCCTTGCGACGAAGCACATTCGCTTCTTTACAGTATTCTTTTCTTCGGGTGCTGATTCAACCCTTCGAAGAAAGATCCTTATTCTCTTCCGGCATTTGGGCATATTTGAAAGATACGCTTTCGAAACCTCCGAAGCGACGGTTTTTACTTTATCCGATAAAATGTCCGATAAAAACCTGCCAGCTATCCTTTAAAACGTTTGTAACATTGCCTTTTAACCTCGTTTCAGACATCAACCGTATTATAATTATTTTTCACTCTGAGGTGCAGAGCTTGTCGCTTAATGAAAAAAATGTTAAGGATGCATCAAAGGTAGAAGCCGAAATTGCGCAAAGTTCATTAACCGGTAAACGTGAGAGCAGTTGTCGAAGGGTTGAATCTCCGTTTCGCGAGCCCTTGTCCCGGAAGCAAATCCGTCACGCAAACTCGATTGCAGTTTCCGTGATTGCGAACATCCTCAGACCCTCGTTGAGCCCGTCGACCTTCATCAACAGCAACATCCGCACTGACAAACTCGTTCCTGATTGTTAACTATCGCTGGCTGAATGAGTAGTGTAACGAGCGTTTATAGGCATGCTCGAAGCGCATGAAATCCCGTTTAATGTACATTATGCGACATAAAAATAATGAAACTGTTTTCATTATAGACAGTGATAACGGTAAAGTAGATTCAAGAACCCGCTTTGAGAAAATAATATCTTCCATCGGCTACATAAGAAATGCAAATTTGTCATCGATCAACGGCGTAGAAGATAAGGCTCCGAATTTGCATCAACTTTCAAAACGCTTCTCGAACTCCCTTACCGTGATGATATTTGTTTTTTTTTTTGCATCGTTATTTTATCGATTGCTCATTCCTTTTTTTCCGTTTCACCGTAATATCCACTTTTGCATGCGGAGGAGATTTTAGGCGAGATACTCGATGTACGGCAGCTTGATATGCATATTGGTAAAATTCTCATTTAATCGGGGTTTTGGATGTATAATTTTTTTTTTCGTACCATAGTTTCATAGTACGTTTTTTGAATTATGTGAATAGTTTTTTTTTCATAGAGAAAATTCCATCGTGGTTAGTGTTACGATCTGTGGTAGAGTAGTCGATACAGAAGGTCCTTATCGGGTTTGTTGTTTTTTTTCTTCTATTTAACGAATATAATTTAATTCCTGTGCAGGCCGAAGTGATACCATGGATATCCAGCAAGCACAACATGGGCATGGCATTCAATCGCGTCACGTGGAACAAGCTGAGGAAATGTACCTCGGAGTTCTGCTCTTACGACGATTACAACTGGGACTGGAGCCTGCAGCACGTAGCCCAGACTTGTCTTCCACCGAGCAAGGGTGCAGGAGCTGCGCCCCGACTCGATTCCGGCCTCGTCGCTATGATGATGAGGGCGCCGCGGGTTTTCCACATTGGAGAATGGTAACGAAACAAACACACTTTCGTATTAAAATAATAAAATTCACGAGGACTTTAAAAAAAATTTATTTATTTTTATTTGTTTGCAGTATAGAAACTCTATATTCAACTTATTTACACTGTTGGTTATGTTAGCCAAAAATACAGCGTAGAGTTGCGTAGAGTTGTGCACGATATTAAATTTTTAAATCGCTTTCAGTCAAAAACTTATGAACAATAAGTGAACAACGCACATTTCTATTAAATTAATAAAATTCGCAACTTTTTTAAGCTTGTTTGAAGGATGAAACTCTATATTGAGTTTATTTACACCATCGGTTACGTCAGCTTTAAATTGTAGCGTAGCAGAGTTGTGTCCAGTGTTAAATTTTTAAATTGCATGTTTTCAAAAACTCATGAACAATAGTAAGCGCGAAACAATGCCTTACAATGCCTTACCTTCATAAATTCGAATGTGAAGAACGGAGCTCGATAGCCGAGAGATTTTAATTTTTCAATCGTGGGCGATCTTCGTTCGGCACATTTTGTGCAGCGCCAATCACGATGACTTTCGTTATTAAAAAAAACCTGAATTCCAAACGTATATGCTTTTCACTCTACACGAAATAAAATACATAAACTAATTCTTGTCTATAAAAAAATTCCAGCGGCGTTCATCACAAGAAAAACAATTGTGAGTCAACGACGGTGATCGCCAAGGTGCAAAACGTTCTGAAGGCGGCGCGTTCTCACCTGTTTCCCTCGTCATTGACACTGACCGTCGCCGGTGTCGCGAAGAAGACAAAGTTGCGAAAGGGCAACGGTGGCTGGGGCGACGTACGCGACCACGAGCTCTGCTCGAACATCACGTTTTATCCTGACCTCGCGTTGCCTTAATTGAACTAAAATCGCGAAAAAAAAAAAAAAACGAAATAAAGAAACCCCTTCCGAGGGGCCCGAAATAGATAGAGAAATCACCGAAAGATCTCGTGATCGTCGTATCACTGAATTAACGAAAGACTATATAAATATATACTTAGCGAAGTTTTATTACCTTGGATCGCATCGAAAGAACGAAACGCTCGTGGTTATCCTCCGTGCTTGGCGTGGCGCGTCGCCGAGGGACCGCGATGTGTATCCTTCGCACAATCGAATTAAGCGTGTTGCAAGTAGTTGAGAGCTGAGCCTAAGGTATATTAAAGAAACGAAACAAAAGAATTATATAAAAATAAATAATAGCGATCAGGGATTCGAGCCCCTTCAGCGAATCGCTGGGCGATTCGGTGACTGCTGCTAAGAGCCAAAGGTTCGACGAGAAACATTTGTTACTTAATTATTATTATTATTATTATTATTATTAATAATTAATTATTATTAAATTAAACGTAGGCGAATCGTCCTGTGCTAACGATAATAAAAAAGGACGAAAGTGTTGTGAACGTTTCCTCGTAACTGCGACACCGATCGAATATCGTCATTGGCACGAGGCGCAAAGTGCGTTGCGAAAAGAAATATTCGATGTAATGAACTAGTGATGTAATGTCGGGAGAAACGATAAGTAGTAGTTTTACGAACATGCTCAAGAAGAGACGGATAAGTCTCGAAAAGAAAAAAAATCGTTCACAATCGAGTCGAATGAATCGGGAGCCGCGAGGCTCCGGCGAGTTGTAAAATTTATTATTAATGTACACCGGATAGCACAGATATCGAAACGGATTTTGTTCGATGAGCGAAGTCAACAATCTTCCGCCGCCCGAAATCTCCGATTTATCGTACATCGAGAGACTTGGCGATGAACGAATGTCTAATTCACGTCGCGGACTCGTCGCCAGAACGGCGTACAACGTTTTACACGAAGCATCGACGAAGTCGTAGAGCCGCACTGGCCTGTGAAGAAAAAAAAAATACATGCGCACATCTTATTCTAGTCATTCTATATAATGTTAAACGAGACGGAAAAAATTAAACGAAAAAGAAAAAATAACGGTATTTAATCGTCTGAGCGTTAAGGACTAATAAGCTTTTTAATAATTATAAAAGAAATTTTAAAAAATATGCGAAAGAAATTTATTCGTCACTGGTGAATCGTCGCGATGACACCGCACCGTCGTCGTTTTTATTGCCACGAAATAAGAAGAAAAATAATATCGACCATTTTTTGTATATGATAAAAAAAAGAAACTATAGGAACCACATTAAGAAACCAGTGTGTTTAAAACTCTTCCTAAATTTAGTAGGAGGGTTTAACGGATGCAAGACAAATAATGTAAACCGGCTGTATCGAGCGAGCGGGCGATTCTCTCGCTATTTTCAATATTACAAGGCGAAATGCCGTGAATGGTCTGTAGCAGAACTGATTAATGCGACTAGATAAGTAAGTCTCTATCTATAGGTATGCTTTCGATCGAGAATACTGTTGTACCGGCGTGCTGTGTGGAAAATCGTTATAAACGGCTTAAATAATTGACGAAAAAAATATATATATATAAATATATATATATATGAATAGATTATCCACACGAAAGCTTGACATTAGCTTGAGAATTTAGAATAAGAGTCGATCCGCGTAAGCCCGCGAATTCGTGGAGACTATGTGCCCATGCCAACGCGGAGAGTTCTTTACTGGTATTCGATTCCATAACGAAGTAAGTGTTTTGTATCGAAATGAAATAAATGTTCCTTGAACAATCGAACAAGCGGCCTCACGATTTCCGACAGAAAATAATAAATCGAGAATTACGAGCTACGAACGGATTTTGGGCTAGACGGATATTGTTCGTCGCAACTGCAGCCCGGAAAAGGATATCCTTCTCGTATCTCGCAGATAACAACTCGTTTTTATATGTAAAATGGCAGAGTGAGTGTTTTTTTTTGTCTACAGTCAAACCCGCTGATCGAAGGTGGATAATCGACCGTGGTAATTTTAAAAAATCGTAAGAGAGAGTTATATTTTTTATTTGTTGAACGAGTTCAGTTTCACGCATGATGATGAAAATTAACAATGTTATTGATAAAAACAGACGTTATAACATATTTGACAATACTCAGAACATAATCAATCGCGGTAATTAAAAAATATCGTAAGCGAAAGTTCTATTTTTTATTTATTGAACATGTTCAGCTTCACGCATGATGATAATAATTAACAATGTTATAGATTTAAAAAAAAATGTTATTCATATTTCACAATACTCAGAGGCCGAGTTGCTTGTGTGCGGTGGGGACGTAATCGTCGTATTTGGCTTTCATGAAGTTTCCAGCGATCGGACCCTCCAAGTTGTATTTCTCCGCGAATTTCTTTATCGAGAATCTCTTCCTGTTCTTGTCTCTGCGATAAACGAGAAACAAACGATTTTTGGTATTTTAACTGGGTTCTCCATTAATTTTGTATTTACCGAGAACGCAGTAGTCTTTGGTTGACTCACCTGTTACTGAGACGTCGCTCGGTGAAGGTTATCGCGCCCTGGTTCTGCTTGTACAGAAGGAAAACGTAACGGTGGGTACCGGAGTCCTTGGGCGGTGCGGGACCAAAGTACTCGGTCAAAACTTCACCCTTGGCGACTTTATCCTCGGGAATATTTCCGACGAGCCAGTGTTGGAATTCGCGATTGTATCCTCTCACAGGAATATCGGGATCTGGAAAAACGGGGGAAGTAATGATAGGTGAAAAGTTGCCATAAAAATAATTATAACAAGTATATTTTTAAAAAATCATATAAATGAATGTAAATTGAAAAAACTTTAATTCAGTTAAGTTCCACGGGATCAATTACGTTATCGAAAGTTTACTGGGGTACAGTAATTATTTGCTATCCAAACCACCTAGTTTGCTGACCTGAAAATTTGCTAAAAAAAATTATTGTAAAAATATTTATTTTGAAAGAATCATATAAAAAAATGTAAATTGCAAATAACTTTTTTTTGCTCGTGGTGAAAAAGTAAAATTCTGGTAACGTGAAAATTAGTTTAATTTTTAGATCAATACTCGAGAACACTTCGACCGCGAGTCTCGGCTCACTTGGAGAGAAAGTCCGTCGTTGCGTGTGTATCGTCGAGTATAACTGTGTGCAGTACGAGCTTAACTAGAGCGTATGTCTACAGAGCAAATACGCTCTGCATATAACTTATCAGTCATCAAAGTTCTAAACTTCCCCCAACGGAATAATCAATTATTACTTTTACAATTGCTGGAATTATTGGTGAGATCGCAGATATGCGATGTAAATTCCAACTTTTTTTTTTTATTCGTCTATGCAAATACGTTAATTGAAACAGATCGTAACAAGGCTATTGTTTATGTTATCCGATCCATTGTTCCTGTGGTGCCGCACTGGTGCGTGACGCAGAAAATGAAGGTTCGTGATGTGCCGATTAACCATTTCTATGATAGTAATTTTAACGATCGTTCCTTTTGAGGGAGCAGAACGATCGATCAGCGCGTTGCGGGGAATGCAAACAGGTTTTGTTCGCGGTGAAAGTACGCTCATCGCCGGTCTAAGCTACGCCGATAATATCATTTTGTCGCTTCGACGGTACACCGTTATTCTTTCACTTGCGATCTCACTGCTGTGTCGTTCAAAGTTTTGCTCGAGGCAGTTATGGAAAAAAAGATCGATGGAGAGTTGAATAAAATCTAAAACTCACCGGTCATCACCAAAGTGTAGAGAAGTCCACCGTCGTGCTTGTAGTGGACTTCGGGAATATTTTTAGTTTCGGTAGGTGTAAGCTCGGTTCCCAAATTCACTGCCTTATCCCCATATTTTATCTAAACGTTGAAACAATAAATATGCAAAATAAATTTATTAAAAAAAGAAAACTGAAGCGTGATTTTTTTTTGTTGGGCAAAATTGTTATTGCGAGGATAATAAGTACCTCGATGGGTTCGATCGGGGACTTGTCTATAATGTCAGGCTGGATTTTCGCTGCTTTGAACTCGGACTCGACATCTGCCAGGACGAGCCCGATCGCACAGAGAAAAATACCTGTGAAACGAAAAACGATATTAAAAAAAACTACCACTAATACCAGATTTAACTTTTTTCATAATAAAAAGATAATTTTTTTTTTTTTTTTTAAAATGATTTCTAAAATTTATTTATTTGACGGAAATATCTCGCTGTGAAGAGCAATTCTTATAGTGCGAAAGTTTATCTTTACCTGCTGCGAAATGCTTCATCGTTGTGACCTGGAGGACTCGCCGCAACGGTGTAACTTCTTTCAGACGAAAGGCGGGACTTATATATATCCTCCCGTCGATCGCTGGTTAAGGTGACTCCACACAGTCTTGGCGTTCCATCTCCATCCCATGAACACAAGGTCGACCGGCCGCGGTTTAAGACTCTGGCCGTCGCAAAGTGCAACGGGGTCGTTGATTCTTGCAAACGTGGGAGTTTCGATGTCACAACTCTTGGACGTTTTTTTTAACCCAAATGGAATTCTTTTCTCACGAATCGTTTTTGTTTTTTCTTTTGCTTCCTATGGGTGCGTCTTGAATGCAGTTGTGCTCTGTTCGGCTAAATCCAGAAATATTCGAGGCGTATCCACATGTATACAGAGCCGAAATAATTGTTCTTATATTCCAGCCTGTTCTTAGTTCAGGTTTTAGTTTTGACACAAATTTGCTCAGATAAGCGTATTTTTTTTTTTAACGGACGAAACGTCGTTCGCGGAAAGAATTATCCCATATAGCACGGAAATATTTTTGACATGTAGAAAATATTTTACCAATATTAAAAAATATTTGTCAAATGTTTTACAAGCATATCGAAAATATTTGTTGTTTGCTCATAAATCTTACATTGAAATGTTTCCGAAATGTTATTTAAACATTTCAGCGAAATGTAAAAGACCTGCAAAATGCGAAAGACAGCAGTCCAATTTGCATATGCACAACCCGCCTAAGCACGGAAACAATCGTAGAAGTAATTCGGTGAAACATGGAATAAAAAAGATTTCAACATTTTTATCAGTATGTTTCATAAATATTTCAGATGTGTTGAAAGATTAAGTATGTTTCTGAAATATTTGAGACCGTTTCACTGGAATATTTTGATGTAACATTTCAAGATATTCTAGTATTTTCATATATTTCAAAAATATTTGGTAAGATTTAAAAGACTGAAAATATTTCTAAAACGATTTCAAAATATTGCGTGCTATATGGGATTAAGTATTATTATAATTCAAAAATCTCACTGGTAGTGGACAGTCACAAATAAATGAACGACTAGCTGATCAGACGTAATAGAATGCACCCTAATAGAGGCTTTGGTTTCGTGGAACAAAATGTAAATTTTTTTATATCGGAGTATATAAAATGGAATAAATTGGATATACAAAATTTTGAGGCTGCTCCCTCGTAATTTTGAGGGGACAAAAAAACGCAGAAGACTCAGGTGTGTGACCTCGGTTTAAAAATATTCATCGATCGGAAAGTTTCGAAGAAATAAAAGTATCGAGGTAGCGCGACCAAGTAATTTAATTGCGCAGTTGCATCGATGCATTACTATGATGCTTTTGGATCGTGCAGTAGACAGGATACTAGACGCATATGTACTATATCGGTATGACCTTCGGTGTGAATAACTTTCCAGGAACGAGGAAACGATATCTTTTTTTATACTTAGGCATTTTTCATTTCCTTGTAAAAAAATGTCTGCAAGCCTTTACGGCCTGGGTCAAAGTTCTACATGAAATACACTGAGTCCATAGATGGAAACTTTCACTATCGTGGAGCAAAGGTCAACAAAGTAAAAGATTGCTATGATTCGCGGTATTAATTGTTATAATTCCAGCTAATTTTAGAACAATCGATTTTTTTTTAGTTCATGTCAACTTCTCACACTTTTGTTAGGTGAGATAACAATATGTTGTTCAATCGGCATACACGCGGCTCAATTGGTTGCTCTCTCATATTTCTCCCAACCTTCTAGCCTCGCTTCGCAGACGGACTGTGGTCGAAGTTTAATTGCGATAACATATCGATAAAAATGTGAGAAAGATAAATATTCGGGAACTTTGACTCTTCGTCTATAAAAGACTGAAAAATACGTAATACAAAATTTATTTCCAACCCAATGGAGCAAACGCTACATTATTCCGAAATAATAGCACTTTAACAGAATAACAGTGGAAGCATAGGTAAATTACGTGATATTAAATCGGAAGTTGTAACACAGGAAATGTGACTGAAAGTGTAATTATGCTCCGAGCTGTTTGTAGAGGATAGGCACGTAGTCGTCGTACTCGGCTTGGTACATCGTACCGGCGATAGGTTCGCCGAGCTTGTGCTTGGCGGCGAATTTTCTGATGGCGAATTTCTCACGTCCCTCGCCACTCTTGTTGGTAAGACGTTTTTCGTCGAAGGTCAGTTTGCCGGGCTGCTTGTAGACCAGGAAGACGTAACGATGGAGGCCCGTACCGGGGGGAGGACCCGAGCCAATATAGTCCGAAAGTACTTCGCCCTCAGCTACCTTGTCTCCGGGAATGTTTCCCACAAGCCAGTGATGCCACTCGCGAAATTTCGGCTCCTTCCTGCTCGGGGCATCGGGATCTGCAAATTTGATTGATCGTAGATTAATTACACTGGCCTTCATTGCATTTGTTTTTGTGGTTTTTTCGAGGCTTTAAAAATTGCAAGTATTAACATCGTTATGAAAAATTGTAAATTTAATGTACTCGACTGGAAGTTTTTATGCAAAAAATGGTACACGAAATTTAATGTACAATTGTGATGAAAAATTAATGGATTCTTGCAGTGAAATTGAAATAAATAATTGGATTTAAAGTACTTTTATAGTAAAAGTTTGAATTAATCCTGAAATAATTTAATGAATTTTTTTTGTGCGTTTCCACGATTGATCAAAATACATCAAAATATTTTTTATACATTTTTCTCCAAAACGATTCTACAAAAATGACAAACGAATCCTGGGTCGCACTGCGTTAATCAAATACACAGTGAGCCTCACATATCGCTTTTCATTTTGGGGAATCGTTTCAGGAAGAAATAGATTACAAATGTTAACTCTGACTCTCTTGCATTCATCTTTAGCCTCCCCTTAATACATGTAAACCCGATTATAGTGAGATTTTCTTCCGGAGCGATACATTTTTTGCACATCGAACAATACGCTCAGTTAAACACATTCATGAACCTTTGATTTTTTAAGCACGACACGTAGTTTTCAACGCAATCGTCAAGGAATACATTTTTTTAAATAAAATCTTTCTCACCAGTCATGCAAAGAGTATAGAAAGCTGCAGACTCTGCATCCCACTTGACCGTTGGTTTATCCTTGACTTGGGTCGGTGTCAATTCTTTGCCAATTTCCACAGCAAGATTGTTGGGATAAGTGACCTTGAGAACAGCCTTCGGTACATTGTCGATGACATCTGGGATGACCCCATGGGTTTTTAGTGCTTCTGCCATCGAGGATAGGAAGCGCGGCGACGAGCTGACTTTAGCGAGTGTTCTTCCACCGGCAATCGCTGCTAAAATAATTCCGAAAGTTAGTGATATACAACCTCTCATTGTGCATACGGACTCGCTATTCTTGGGTTTCTGACGTACGACTGTGAAACCGGTACGATAAGGCGAAAATCAGCGAACTGCAATTGGTTAGTGTGACTCATGTATTATTATGCACTTGACATAACTAAATTGACGTGTCACGGCAGTTAGTTTTTTATTACAGACTCTACATGTTCCCGTTGAGGTCAACCGGTAACCGGCTAGACGCGACACAAAGAGAATAGCTTTGCTCTGTACCGTTAAATAGTCGTACGTTTTACGTTTACTGTCGGCAATACTTTTAATAAAATTACTACTGAGGATTATTGATCGGATCTCTTCGAATTCATGAAAGACTACGGAACGATCGTGGTTTGTTTGATGGACTTATTACTTATTACTTATTACTTGCGCCAAGAAAAAGGAATGGCATGATGTTATCAGGTTATCACGTACACAGTTACGAGCGATGCTGCGGACCACTGCGGACGAACTGGCCGGCTTTAATGGGTGCGTTTCAATATCAGCTGCACGAGCTTGCGGCAGTAATAAGAATTAAATTCTACTGGAATCTCATGATGGTAAGGAAATGCGAGCATTTTCGATATCCAGATTCTCGAGCAATTCTCAGAAATCTTAAGTCATTAATTTTTGGTTATGTAATATTATTTTGTTCTCGAGTATATTCAACCACAAGAACAGAAAAAGAAACTCGATAATACAACACAACCAATACGTTTATAGCGCATTACATAACAGTGGTCTGGCCGGTAGACTGTGGTAAAATAATGAATAGTAAACGACGAATACATTTGACTCCTTCATTGTAGAGAATCTTTTTTAAATTTCGTGCGAGGAAAAAAGTTACGAATTTTCTCTGTGACGTAATCTTGGGGAAATGTCACTTCTGGTGTGAAAATCCGAAATTTCGACCGGAAGTGACGTCACCTACGGGGAACGTAGCTACCGGTTTGAGAGTCTCATGCCGGAAATATGTAACTTCCGTTTTGAAAAACTTATTCTTCAAGCGGAAGTGATGGATTTCCGATATACCGTCACAGCCGGTCGGAAAATGAGATTTTCAAGCCGGAATGACGCTTTCTCCAGATGACGTCACTTCTGGTGGAATAATGGTGGAAAAAAAAAAACACCAATTTCCGAAGATCGAACATCTGACCTTGCAAATACTAGGTGAGAGCCTTACCAGTTCAGCCATCTTTAAACTGAACAACGAGATAGTTTTCGACTAAATGTCGAAAACTAATATTTACCTTGTGCGTTAATGTTAACGACAGTTCACATCATTCTGTATTGATGAAACATGTTAACTGTTGTATGCTTCAGTGCGAAACGCCATATCATTGAGTATATGCAACGCGAACAAGCGCGATAATTTCTCAACTTGCCACTGAAAGTTTCATTAAAAGAGGTTTGACAACGTCATTGCCTCGGCATATAGCAAACGATAATTAACACGGCACTTCGCATTCGCAGTTTCACCGCCAGCTCGTTATCGCACACAATGTCTCGGCAACTCCTTATACCAAATGGAAAGTTCAATTATCGAAATTAGAAAAGGCAACAGCCAGGGTAGGAAAAGAAATCACAAATTGGCAACAATTTTTTCGTTTTTACGTCAAATTATATTATACGTTAAGATTAATGTAACATAGTATAATTTTTACAATATAACATTTATGAACTTTGCACATTTAGTGATATTCGACTCTTCCACTCCCAATAAACGTCTCTTTTTGTTTTTTCATCTATCTATCTTACATAATAATACGTGTCAGGAGTTTCAGTTTTTTTTTTTTCGTTTGTACATCGGTGTAGGAGAAAAAAAAATACTTTAGTCGCATCGTCTTTAAGAAGGCGCCTCCAACGACGATGCAATGGTCTTTTCCCTGTTTATCTGTAAAAATCATTGCTCGACAGTGTTCAATCGATTTCGGTTTGAAGGAAAGAAAAAAAAACAAACGAACAAAAAAAAATTATTTCATTCGAAATTTATATAGAGCCGCAGCGAATTGTCAAAGTGTCGTGGCTGTACAAGTGGGATGCCCGCCCGAGATTGGTTAAGTGAAGCATTAAAGAAATTTGTGACACATCCAACTAATCTAGCGGCCCTAAAGGCCCTGCCGTCCCTGGGATTGGGCCCGGGCTATTGCATTTTCGACTGTTGCGTCGCTCTCGATGCGGTTACGGCTTCCCATACATATTAATATATACATACACATTTTTTCATATATATCGCTTCTCTTATCTCTCGTTTTCACACTCGAACATCATTCATTTTATCAGCTATTTATCATTATTTACAAAACTTTTCTTTTCTTTTTTTCATTTTTTTTTTTTTAATTCAATTTAATATTCAACGCGAGAGACACGCCACGGCAAGCTGTGCGATAAAGTTTTTTAACCGTCCTCGTCGTCGTAATAAGCGCTTTTAGTTTCCTTGTACTAGAGCAAAAAAAAAAAGATATCGGTAGAGACTTAAACGTGTATACTCGATCAGAGACTGACTACATATGTACAGGATAAATTCAACTCGCGGAGTCCTCGACGTCCCAGCGTTACAGGATGGTTGAGGCGCTCTCGGCGAGCTTCTGTCGGCTTTCAGATGATCGACGAAGCTTCAACACAAAGCTCACCGTCGTCACACCGGATTTGCACTCTTTAGTATCAGAGAAGCGCGATAATTCCCTCAAACAAAATACGAAAGAAATTGCGAAGAAAGTCGCACGCTTCGCGACGCGATCTACTAGAAACACCTTCGGATTTATAGTACGCGCAATTTACAATACAAAATGTATGTCCAGCAGGGATTTTCTAAATTCAAACATTTCATACTAAATTTTTTTTTCGTTTTAAGTGTTGTTTTTGTTTTTTCAATCTTCGAAAAGCTAAATTTTGGAATATCCCCGTTGAACAAAAATAATTATCTAGAAACCGAGCCTCTTGAGATTGGCGCGGGCGGTGATGCCGCTGACTCTCGTCGTCTTCTCGCCCTGCCAGCTCTTGCTCTTGTTGCGAAACTGTCGAAGATCCGCTTCGTGATCGGGATGCTTCATGGGTCGGTAACCCTTAGGCGAGCAGAGATCCGTTTGTTTTCTGTAGAACTGCTCGTATCCACCGTGGAGCAAATAAATCTCCGGATAGTGAAGCGCCGGATAGTGTTCCTTGTTGCGTTGTCTGTCGATGTTGCGCAGGAAACGCGATAGATTTGGTCCGCGCTCCCACGAGAATTCGCAGTGGAAGACGAGAATGTTGCGTTTGTTTGATTCCGGATTGATGGTCGGCGTTTTTTTGATGGGACTCAGCAGATGTTCCTCGATCATGTCCTTGCTGTACAGATTGAGCGCGCCGTTGATGTGGCCACCATCGTACTCGTAAGGATAACGACAATCGACTATCGTGCACGATCCTATAGAGTCGGCGAATTCGCCTCGCACAACCGCCGCCAGTGTGTCCGGCGATATCGACTTGAGATCCTCGTGATGTCCGTCGGCGAGCGGCAGTATGCAGGACTTGCTGAAGTCACCAGTCAGATCGGTGTCCGTCGAGCTTCGATGTATCGCCGATTTGATGTGAGCGTGAGCCTCCGTTTCCGAGTAACTCCGTTGCAACGTCGGTTTCACCGTCGGTACAACGGTTTCCGGAATTTCTTGAAGGCTGCAGGATTTCTTCGATCTTTTGACTAGTACCGGACTCGCGTCGGTCGGCGGCTCGGGCCTCTTGAACGACTTCGGCGGTGGCGAATTTGCTGGAGAGTAAAAACTTCCTCGGGGATTATCGTCGAAGGTCAGCTTGGACGTTGACGACGGGGCGTTCGGCGAACGGAACAGGCAGGAGCGGACTTTGGACATCGGTGGCGTGCCGAATTTGCCGCTTTCCGTTCTCTCGTTCTGCAGCGACAACGAGCGTCGAAGAACGGTCGGCTTCGTTCTCGCGAACTCCGGCGTCGTCGCCGCGTCGCACTCCATCGGCTTTTCCGAGGAGGCGACGATGTGACCGGACAACAAATCGGATATTCCGTTCGGCAGCATCTGCGTGCTCTCGACGAGACTGTCCATGTCGATGAGCTCGTTGAAACCGTCGTCCATGCTCTCGTAGTCCGACGACAAACTCCGGAAGAAGGACGGCCGGCGTTGACGACGAGGAGACGATCGCACCGGCGATTGCACCGGACTTCGCGACTCGACGGACATTCGACGAGGGGCGACTCCCAATGGCTCCGCGAATCTGAAGCCATCGTGGGTCTTCAGGAGGGTCTCCTCTCGGTCGGGAAAACTCGCACCGTAACCGCTGTCCTGGCTGTTCGGGTCGCAATCCTCCAGCGGGCATCTCGATACTTTTGTCGTCTTTGTTCCGGTTATCTGGAAAATTAATAATAAAAATATTGTTAATAAATGTTCACGGATTAAGAAAATAAATAAAAAAATGTATTCATTGCATTTGAAAAATCTTTTAGAAAATTTAAATTTTCGGAGTGAAAGAAAAATCCATTGAAGAAGAACGAGACACTGATCGCGCAAGGTGCCGAATAAATTATGGATAATCGTAGAACCGGAAAAAGGCGCGAGGTTTTATATCGGTGGTGACATCGACCATTCTCGACCCGGAAACGGCGATGCTCTTTCCTGCCTACGCGTCCGACCTTCCGGTGCAATCTTTGATCTTATGCAAATCATGGGCGGCATTTTATTTATTTTCCGAAGATATAACGAGGCATAGAGCACGCGCCAAGACGGCAGCTGTAGGACATGTGAACCGATTTTAAGAGCTATCGGAAATGCGCGTAGAACGTATTAGTATTAAAATATTCGAATTACCAGTTTTATCTAGGCGGGAAATGGCTCGAAATGAGACGCGATAAAAATCGAACGGGCAAAGCAGTAAATCTCGTAAAAAATTACTCAATACATTTTTTTATTTACTTACGATTTTCTAAAAATTGTTCGCTTATCCGATTAATTCATGTCTCGAAGTAAAAAAACTTGATTTTCAATTGATTCTTAATTAAGAGCTATCGGAAATACGCACAGATCGCATTAGTATGAAAATATTCGAATAACGAGTTTTGTCTAGGCGTGAAATGGCTCGAGATGAAACACGATAAAAATCGAATAGGCAACCATTAAATCTCAATAAAAATTGCAAAAAAAAAAATACGAAAGAAAAAAAAAACGTTGATTTATCCGAGTAATACATGTTTCGACGCAGGAAAAGTGTTTTTCAATTGATGCTTACCTTTTGAGGACTGGAATTGTGAATTACAGGGCTTGATAGAGCACTGCCGTTTTCCTTGTCGACCGACGGTAATGTAGTTTCCGGACTGGAAAGGCGACGCGACGCCATCCCGAGGAGACGTCTGGCCTTTGGCCTGTGTTTCACCGAGCCCTCAGGCGTGCTTCTGATTTTGAAGGCATTTTTGAAGAGCCTGGAAAACGATCGAACGAAATATTCCATTAGTTTTTCATTCGTCGAACTAACAACCATTCCCAGATTTAATAAAATAAAATTTAAACCCAACTACTGCGCACTACGGAAGAAAATAATAATTTAATCGGCATCCGCAATGCTTAACCTCAAACACACGCTCGCGCGCAACCAAGCTGACCCAGTTTTCACAATCTAATATAAAACCACGAGTTCACTAATTTACGATTGGTAAACCCGAATTGCGGCACTCGAGAGAGAAAGAAAAATACGCCGGAAACAACTACGATATTTGGTAGAGAAAAAATAAAACAAAACATTACGGTGCAGAGTGGAGAGCGTTCGCGCGCTCTCCGAAAAGTTTGTGCTCTTTACGACAGAAGTTCTACGCAAGATCTTTTAAAATGTGTTCTTTCTTTTGTTCGTACCGATAGTCTGACTTTCTTTGGCAAAGACTAGTCTCATTGGTTCGACGAGTTTATTCAGGAATCACGATTTATTTAATCCTTTGCTTTATTCGATTCACCTAGCGGCGAGCTCCCACTTCCTCCCCACGCGAATGTTGGCGCGCAACTAAGCCTCGCTTGGTCGCGCTTTTAGTTTCTCGCTAGCCCGCACGGGAGCAACACTTGAACCGCCAAATTTTCGAATTTATGTTTTATCGAGAAAATAAATAATTTGTTTTTTTAATTCTCAATAAAAATAATTATGTATGGAAATGTCGCAGACGTATGGTCGACGAAGGTTAATCTCGTTTTGTACTTCTCGGGTCTCCAACGAAATTCAACGAAATTCAATGTTCACCAAGAATTTATTCAATATATTTTTACTTAAATCCATCAAAATATATCTTGAAAACATGGCAACTTGATTGTATTCGAGTAACGATATATCGCTAAACAGTTATCAATATGTAAACATAGCAAAGGTAAAAAAAATGTCGAAAACTTCTTTTCAAGATAAAAAAATGTTTTATTTGTTTCTAATCCTCAAACGTTGCCAATATTTTTTTTCAACTTTCTCGCAATGTGTAAAGAAAAATCACATGAAATTTTTCGATCTATACTAAATAAATCCACAGCACAGACAATGTAGCACGAGCACAAATTCGTTGAATATCGCCAGAGACCAGAATACTTAAATTTAACACTGTTTCCCTTTTTGTTATTTAAATTCCTCCGCAGAATTATTATCGCTTATGTACATTTGATGCATACCTTGTACATTGCAACACATCACACGAATCCGTTACAGTTTCCCAGAGCATATTTCAACAGTTCGCGAGAGTTAGCTTCTCGAGATAAGAGAGATCCAAAGAAAAAAAAACTGACACTTTGTAAATCCGCTCGACGACGAGTCGAACAGAGTTTTCTCGCGAACACGGTCCCTCAATTTTTCGACTCTAAAACGTTCTTTCTTTTTCGTTATACATTCGTAATCTTCACAGCACGACGTCCGACGACCGACTGGACGACGTTCGCGCCCAAGTGTATTTAATATATATATGTGTTTTGTAACGGAACGACGTGTCTCGTGTGTGCACGCAACTACTGTGTTCCGAGACTTGTGTTGACTCCGCGGGCACAGACCTCGGAATGCTGCTCCGGTAAGGGGTGAATGCCCATTTTATACGCGAGGGGGAGAACGTGGTGGGGAGTAGGGCGCGCCAATCGGCGGAGCTCGTGAGTCCCGCCTAAACCTAAAGGGCGCAGCACTCGCACACTTTTAACGAAACGGGCTCCCTCCGGGGCCCAGCAGCAGTGCACCGCGCGCCGTTGAGCCGGTACGTGGTCAGTAACGCACGGACGGGTATCCGCCGTAGGGGGGCCTCTTCTCGCCGCGCTGCCGTTTACACGGTGGGGTCCCGCACCGCTCATGCGCGCACCCTTTGATCGATACCGATCGGGCCCTCCGCCTCACCCGACGCTCTCGTCTCCTCGGGGCCTCGGCACTGCGCGAAAGCCGGTGCCACCGGTGCACCGGCACCTTCGAGGAATTTCATTGCAAACGCGAATTCCCCGATCGCCTCGCGGGTTCGACGAACCTATACAAGTGCTAGGCTATCGGGAATTCGATGGCGATGAACGTTATGAGAGTTAGTTATAATGATGATGAAAATAGCAAACTAGAACTGCACACTGTTAAAATTTTATTTTTTATTTAATGGACCGGACTTGGAAGTTTTTATGCAAAATCTGGTACATTGAATTTCATGAACAATTGTGATGAGAAATTAATCTTCAGTGTATTAAAAACATTAAAAACTTCGGTGTATTATTAAAAACATACTTTATTTTTAATAATGTACTTTAATTTTATTAATTTACTTTAATTGCTATGAAAAAGTACATTAATTCTTCATCACAATTGTATATCAGATTTAATGTACCAGTTTTCGCATAAAAACTTCCAGTCCGGTCCATTAAATTTACAGTTTTTTTTTGCAGGGTAAATTATTGGAATTAAAGTGCCTTACACTGTTAAAAACATTGTAAATTTGATGAACCGGACTGCGAGTTTTTATCCTAAAACTGGTATATTAAATTGAATGTACAATTGTCGTTGAAAATTAATGGACTTTTAGAGTGAAATTAAAGTAAAGTATTTCTAAAGTTTTGAATAATAATGTACGTTAATTTTTCATAACAATTGTACATGAAATTTAATATACCAGTTTATGCATAAAAACTTCCGGTACCAGTATATTAAATTTCATATGGATTTTTGTTATAGTATGCAGACATTTTTGTTTGTTTGTATATCGCGTGAAAAAAATCCTAAGGGTTTATACTAAAATACGGAAAACACGTCTTTCTTGGATTATAGTGTTTTTTATTGTCTATATCACGTGATTACAATCGGACGGTCGTATTTTGTGTGCACATTAAATTACATTTTTTTCCAGTTCTCTGCCTGACTTCTGATTTCGATCTTTCTTTCCACAGTTGAAAAAATGTTGATAATTATCTTATCAGTGATATTCTCAGAAGCACAACATATCAAATATTTCAAGATCTCACCGAGCCTTATCGGTTCCGATTCTATATGACCTTGAACGTACCACCGGATTTCCAACCATTTTTTTTTTGTTTTTTTATCGAAACAATTTACGACAGAAAAAATTGCCCATTCGACTGACTAATTGGTCGAGCGAAGAATAAACTCGACGTGTCTCGATCGTCGGAATGATACATGGAACGGCGATCGTATAAAGGATTGTAACGAAAAAATAAGATTGATGAAAAAAAAATCACCGGACAACGAGCGAGTCAAAGATCTTGGGCGACTTTCCGTCGCAATAGGTGGGTTTTTTTTTCCCGGATCGTCTTCGGAGTTTCTCGTGTCCTCGTTCTCCTTCGAGGATATATACATAGGTCTTTCCAGGCTCCATTGGGGGATGCACCGGCTACTGGAGAGCCGCTAGGATGCACATCGGCCCGCGGCAGGTACGCGACTTGGCCCGCTTTTTTCCCTATTCTCCTCTTATATTCATCCGTACCTTTCATTCTCCGGATCACAATACTTCACCTGATCTCGCGGCCGAGCCACCCTCGCATTCTTCAAGGATTTTTCACACGGCAGGTACGCACGCGTGGGAGTCGTGCCTCTCTCCTCACACCCATCGCACACTGGCTTTACCATTATATAGTTTTGTTGTACATACGCGAAGGTGTATACCTGCGGTTATTCCAAAGCTATGCAAGCACTTTTCCGTTCGGCTCGAGACAAGTTGCAGTGGTATTTTCACAAAGCTCTGTGTATTTACGCGAATTTTCGTCAAAATCCTCCCTCATGTTTTAATCAAACAAACCACTCGGGGGTTTTTTTTTTGTTCTCATTTAGGAATACCTTTTCGAGCTGGAAAGTCGAGAAGGCATTCCGAGCAATCAATTTGCATTCTGAGTAATCAATTTGCAACGTCAGGGTGTAGTTTGCTCCGATAAAAAAATTAAATTGTCTCTAAATGCGAAAGTAGAAAAATTAATGTACGGGTCGGATAAAAAAAATTATTACTGACCATTTACTAATTTGTCATTACTAATTACTGTTACTGTTACTAACTCACAGATCAAAAGGTAAGTTAAAAAAGATTGGGAGTTTTAATAAATCTACTGGGACCGTCAAAATACTATTATTACTAATTTGGATATTGTGATATTAGGATTATTCGAGGATTTTCCACACGGCAGGTACACGGGCGAAAAAAAAATCGTTCACTTGTAGAATTTCATTCTCTAAGTGTACTTCCCCGAGTGAAGTTTGTGCTATGCAAAATACAGCCGTTGTTGAATTTTCGTATCATGCAGATATTTTAAGAGTCGTCAAATACCTAGATTACTAATTTTAATATTAGACTATAACAAGTAAAATAATTCATTAAAAAAAAAAAAATATTCACTAAACTATTGGAAACGTATTAATTATATACTTCTGCTCAGATTTCTCAATAGCCGTTAAAGGGTTGACTAGCGAACGGTAAAAAGTACAGCAATTTGATGGTAATTTGTCGCATCCGATGGTCCATTCCCGCAAGGGTTGGACGATGGGATAATCGAACGAACAAGAGAACATCTTCGAGCACAGCGCAACAGTGTCGATTAGCATATGCGAAGAATTATCAGACTAGAACACGGCCCATTAATGAAAGGATCTTGAGCACCGGTATGCAAATTCTTCTCAAAAGCCTGGCGGTTCCCTTTTCCATGTGCCTCGCAGCCGTTCATTCAATCTCCGCCGAGTTCGCGAATGGAAACTTGGATGGAATCGAAAAAAAAAAAAAAACAAAAGCCTGATGAACGGCGCTAACGGTTCTCGGTCCGAAGTGTCCTTAACACGAATATCCTGAGGCAAAAACGAATACTTTCAGGCGAGATGACAATTTCAACGTCGAAAAAAATTCATCGAATTTTTACCCTCAAAACTTCGCCTCTCGAACAGCAGAGTATCTGCGGTTTGCCCGTTCGAGCATCTGTACAAATATCGATCGTGGAAGAATGAACACAGAAGACGGTTAAAAGCCACGAAAAATGTGCGAGCCAGAGTTCTCGTCTTCGCGTTGCACAGAGTCACGATAAGCCAACGTATGTGTTTGTGTCAGGGTTCTCGACATCTTGACGAACCGTGCATCGTGCATGAGCGAAAGATTAGAAATCCTTCGACCGCGACTAATTCGTCAACTTTATGCTTACATGTGTGTGTGTGTATGTGTGTGTAAGTCGTTTCTTTAAGCAGCATGGAACATAAAACGAGGATGGAGAGGCGGGGAAAAAACGTTAACGTGGCATTCCCCGTGCTCGTATTTCAATGAGCAAGTGTTCTTGGATCGCGACGTTAAGCATATCGTTGCGATTGATGCACCGAGCGAACTTTATGTTCGTTGACCCAGAAAGAAAATCAACGGAAATAAAGTTGCATAAAAAATGAGCCGATTTTCTATCTCAAATTTGATCTCGTATGAATAGGTGTGGCGGTATTGTAAAAAATGAGCCAATTTTTTTTCATGAAATTTTATCTCGTATGGATACGTGTGGAACTATTGACATTATATTGAATTCCATTTTTTATATTTAATTTCAACAATTATTGATCCAGACACGGTGGCAGGGACGTTTCGTCCGACTGGCTGAATAAATATGAGAGATGGTAATCGCATAATTGGTCGGTAAACATCGAGGGATTACCCCCCCCCCCCCCCTTCCCTTCGACTTGCGCCGGAGTACCTGCGAATGCATTGGATATTGTATATTATGGTCCCTCTCTTTTGGCGCAGACGCACCCGAAAAGTGCCACTCGAACTGACGAGACTTCAGGTAAACCGTGGCTGAACCGTTATTGTGCCCACAAGACCGTCGATACCTGCATAACGATCCGGATGATGGATATAGAGGCAATAAACGATATCGATGAGAACACTAATTTCGACCCGCGCATGCACGTTAAAAAAATAAAAAATAAAATCAGTGGTAGCTTTCAATGAAATCATTACGAAGCAGCTGACCAGTGGTCCATAGCGATTAGATCGGCTTTATTTTTTCATCGGTCATCTGCAACTCCGAAAATTCGTGAGAAAATCGAAACCGAGTGCAGCGGACAATGCGGCAAGGTGACCAATTTTTTTCTTAAGTCTCACCCTCCTTTCTTTAAGAAGTGTTTCTAGTTTCGTAACTATCAACGTAATGGTCAAAGAATTGCAAACAAATTTGAGAAGCAATTTCAGTCGAAAACAATGCGACCACCAAGACATCAGCGGTCTTAACGAAGGACGGAAAATTACACACTGTGCCCCACTGGTGGGGAACAGTGACTAATGGCGTGACAGTAGCGTGCTAATGGGTTACGGCATCTTTCATTTTCCATTTTTGCACCGTCCTCCCCGTACACTTATATCCTGTACAACACCTGTACGATAAAAAATCGCAAAGTCTCCCCAAGAAACAGTTGGAACAGTGTGCCCCAAATTATTAATATTCACAAAACTAAAACTGTTCATTGCCTATATCGTATATCTGTTTACACAGTTACCCCTATGAACCTTTTACTAGAATAAAACTGAGCTTTTCGATTTTTGTCATTTTCTTCACACAGCAGTTGGCTGCAGATTGAAACTGAACCGTGTGCCCCACAGAAAAATGTGCCCCACTCTCCCCTACACTTTTTCCGTTTCGGGAAAGATTTGTGTAACAAGGCCCCGACGGAAGAAAATCTTATTGGGTGGAGAAACGGATCGGATGCGATTACCAAGGCATCAGTAATCTTAACGAAGAACGAAAAATGGCACACTGTGCCCCACCCGTGGGGAACGGTGACTAATGGTACAGTAGCGTGCTGATGCGCTACATCATCTTTCATTTTCAATTTTTGCAGCATCCTCCCCTTACCCATTTATCCTATAAAATACCTGTACAACAAAACACCGCAAAGTACTCCAAAAACAGTTGGAACAGTGTGCCCAACGTAATTAAGGTAATCCTTGTGGATAGTTGGGACAGTTTACTTCCCATAAGTTTCAGAGAAATGCGAGGGAAATGCAATCACTTCTGGATGGTATAAAAATCTGAAAAAAATCAAGCATATTAAAGGTGCCGAAACGATTAATTTTGCATAATAATAATTCCAAAATGTTATTAACAAATTGATGAAAAATAAAATTGTTCAACAAATCTTCTGGAAACCGAACTTTTCTTTTAATGAAAATGATTCGCTCACTTTTCTGAATACGTATGATTTTTTTCAAATTTCAAATTCAGTTTGAATTTTGTGAACTTGTGAATTTGAAATTTCCAAAAAATTTCCTTTGCTTACACAGCTACGCCCATGAACCTTTTACAAGATAAACCTTGAGCGTTTCGATTTTTTTCATTTTGTTTTTCACACCGCATAGTTGGCTGCAGATTGAAACCGAACGGTGTGCTCCGCTCTCCCCTGCACGTTTTGCGTCCCGTGAAAGATCTGTCTAACAAGGCGCCGATCGAAGAAAATCTCATTGCGTGGAGAAACGGATCGGATGCGATAAATACCGATAAACTTGGCATCCCGATTTCTCTCCGTTGGATATATGCGATGGGGGGCCGAAATGCTGGTTGCCGAAGGGCGGTTCTCCGACAGTAATGTAAGATACAACGTCAGCGTCATCTGCTCGCACATAGCGACAGTATGTGCGAGCAGATTTTTCGCCTAGGAAACCCCTGCGCGGGGCTCGAAAAGCGCCGAGAGACATCCGAAGGCCCGTGTGAATCTCCAGGGGTGCCGAAGAGTTCGGTTCGTTCGGTATTCTCGAGCGGGGGGGTCGCGGCTCTCGGCTGGCTCTTCTCCCAGTCAAGAGACCATCGGGAAATCAACCTCCGGCCAATCGGATGTCCGTGTTTGGACGGAAAAAAAAATCTTATGCTCAGGGAGGATGGAATGATATTCGTGCGGCGCGAGATATTGCGGTAGGTCGAGCGTGTGAAATGCCCGGACGGAAATCAAAGGGAGACGAAACACCTCTTCCGATCGTCCCTGCGTACAAGGCGTACGCGCCCTTGATCGTCACCCTCCGCCTGGGTTTCATCCCTAAGGATCTTTCCTGCACACTATTTATGGAGACTGAGTCGTTCGAGA
Organism: Exephanes ischioxanthus; assembly: GCA_958510785.1. Taxonomy (NCBI): domain Eukaryota; kingdom Metazoa; phylum Arthropoda; class Insecta; order Hymenoptera; family Ichneumonidae; genus Exephanes; species Exephanes ischioxanthus. The sequence goes on along the minus strand of OY294020.1, from coordinate 11,949,577 downwards.
GAAACGAAGGTTGTCTCTGCGGATCTACGAGGATTCTGCAGGTCGTACCTTTTTCTACGCACTGTCAGGGGACAGAGACTAATTAGCGTTAAACGCAAAGTAACGCTGCTTATCCTCCCTTCCTGTGTGGATGGACCGGTGAGGATTCTATTGAAACTCTCGCAAGCTCGGTGTATCGATGTTATATAGGTGTATCAATAAAATTCGACGAGCAGACAATCTTCCAACGTTCGTTTTTTACGGGTGGAATTAATTCGAGGGGAAAATTAGATATCAAAACATTTCTAAATATTGCACTTATTAATTTTTAATAGGACTTTAATTATTATCGAAATTTTTTTCTATTCTTATTCTTTAGGCGCGACCGTTGCTACGCCTGTCGAGAACATGGAATGTATACAATTATGAAAAAAGAATTCAAACTTTAAGAAACCGAAATAAAACAAAAATAATAATAATAATAATAATGCTGTTGATCCTCCATTCCTGCGTGGATGGACCGCTCAGGGTTCTATTGTGAAATTCTCTCGGTGTATCGATGTTATATGTAGGTAAATCAATAAAATTCGACGAATAGGTCCGGAGCAGGCAATCTTACAATGTTCGTTTCTCAAGGGTGAAATTAATACGACGCAACAATTTTATATAAAAAAATGTCTAAATGTCTTATAATTGATTATTAATAGGACTTTAATTATCATCTGAAATTTGTTTTATTATCATTCTTCAAGCGCCGCAGTTGCTATGCCAGTAGAAAACATGGAATGTATACAATTACAAAAAAAAAAAAAAGAATTCAAACTTGAAAAAGGTAGAAAAAAAAATGAAAGATATGACCGCGAACGTTATACGGGTTATAAAAATCGAGAAATAGTCAAAGTTCCACGACGCCCAGCTTGCGAGTAGCGCCGCGACTCAACTCCGTTTTCTGGACGCACAGAAGGGGAAAACAATCGAGTCGGTCGAGGCCTATTGTGACGTTCTGATACCAAAACAACAGGTACGGAGTATACAACGCTTAATAATTGCCGGGGATTAAAAGGGTCCATTATTGTCAGGGTGGCTTAACGACGAATACCGCAGCTCCCTGTACTGGCGAACAAACGAGCGCGTGAATCGCTCGAGCGTTCTTAGCGTGTACAGGTATACAGGGGACACGGGGCAAGACGGAAGACGGGTGGCCAGAACGGACCATTTTTACCAATTTTTCGCGGGACAAAATTTAAAAAAATATCTCAAATGGAGAGGTCCATTTTGCCCCTCTCTCCCTTATACATCGGTGTGAGATAGATTTCCCGTGAGTGCATGCCGGCGAACTTCGGCAATGAGCTTCGAAGGGTTATCTTTTGAGCGTAGTCAACGATCCGGCACGGGTTCATCGAATGGGTCACGTTGGAAAACCTAATTTTACACTGGCGCTGCACGCGCTTCGACCCCCTTTGTCGCCGTCGAGCGATGTCTCGAGAACCCCATTAATCGCGGTTGATCCAGATACGGGCAACGCTGACGGTCTTCGGCCGGGGGATCTCTTTATGATTTTCGCATAAGCTGTTTATTGCATCGTGGCCAATGACTGTATTGCTCCGGGCTCGGGCTTTCGGGGATAATCCGACCATCGATATTCACCGACGAATAAAACTCGTCGAACCGATCCTCATTGTTCACTCGCGTGCGGTGCCCGAAAAGGATGCATTATTATTGCCCTCGATGATCTTGCACGCTTACTGCTCACTTACTCTACGTATTCGCGAAGTTGTAACCGTAGCTTGACCTTTCCGAGGCACAAAACCCGAACGAGTTTCAGCCTGGGTCGTGGTAATTCTGCTATAGAAATCACATTTATAGCATCAGGCCTGATTCGAGGCCAATCACACTTCCATTATAGCTACGTACTTTTCAGACGCCAGTGGGATTCAAGGAAAACTGTGAATTTTGATAGAAATATTATAATCGTCTATGGTGCATGACATTTATCACAATGCACGACAATTTGTACAGTGCATTTTGTCTGCGATATGCATTTTATATTAATTTTTATAATCACGCAAGGGTCTTCAATCTAGACAGTAAAAAATAATTTCGTAAAATCTGAATACGAATTTTCGTAACAATAATTTTATTAAATAAGTGACAAATTTGATGGTTCAGGTTCGAATATACAAACCTGTCCTTTTATTTCTCGTGTTATAAAAATTTTTAGTTTGCACTTTTGTTTGTAAAACTGGAGCCAGATGGAGCGATCAGAAAATTAACAAATATAAAATTGTGGACGTTTGCGGACGATAAGTTGTTATAGAAAGTACAACAACTTATCCAGAATTCCAAAATTGTTAAAATAATCGTAGATCGGTAAAATGTGAAAAAAAATTCAACCAATCCAGTAAAGGAATAATTAAATTTGAATCTCTCACGTGCGGGGTCCGAAGAAAATGCATTATTATTGCACTCGACTATCCGCACTCTTACTGTTTACTCCACATATTCGTGAAATTGCTAATCGTAGCTTATCCCTTCCGAGGCATAAAATTCGACCGAGTTTGAACCTCAATCGTGGTAATACCGAAATAGAAATTACAACCATTCGTACAGAAATTACGACAATTCTTACAGTGAATTTCGAATTTTGTCTACGACGTGCATGTTTACATGGATTATTCAACGAATTTTATAATCACGCAAGGCTCTTCAATCTGCACTCCACCGTATCTCAGAATCTCCAAAACTCTTAAAATCATCGTATATAGCTAAAGGGTCAAATTCGAGTAAAAAAAAATTCAACAAATGCAGTGAATCAATAATTAAATTTGAGACGGTGTAACGTCGGATTAAATTTCCACTGTAAAAAAATAAACACGAGCACTGCTGTTCGCCAGACGACGTCGCCGGTGACCGAAAAGTCAACAGACAACGATAAACGAATGCCTCATGGGCACAGGTGTTTCTCCAAGAGGCTTCAAACCTCGTATGCCCATGTCTTATCTTCCGTCCAAAATGATTTCTTTTTTCATTCATTTTTTTTTTTTTTTTTTTTTTTTTTTTTTCAAGACGGTACGTTCAAAGCGGTAAGATATACCTCGAGACCATGTACCTCCGCTCGTCGCAGACGTTGCATAAGAAATTGGTCATATGTCACGGGTGGCTCGCGCCAAGAAACCGACGATTCGTAGGGCGAGAGGTGTGCGATCCTCTATGTACGCGGGGACACACCTAGCAGCTGTGTGTTAGAGGGGGTCGGAGACCCTTGCACCAACTTTTCACGGCAGAAATATAAGCAGCTGAGCGCCCGCTGCTGTCCTCGCCTTATTCCCCGACATTGGCACTCTCGCCCTCTCTCACGAAATTTCTTTCCCTTATAACGTCTCTCGTGTTCCCTCGCACTCGTGGGCAATATCTTGGAAGAATAATGTGTAGGCACATAACACAACGGTGTACGCGCCACCAACACGCAAGCTGGATAGGAAGGAAGGAAGGCAGTAGCATGACTTCCCCATACTTGTACGAATTTCTCGTCGTGGCCCGTGCCCCACGTCTTTGGGACTCTCCTCGCAGCCGCAGCAAAGTCGGACCGTGGCCAATGGCTCCAGACGACGCAATAATTCGTACTCCGGCCCGCGTATAAGATGCGGTGGGGGGTATTTTGGCTTCTGGCTTTAATGCAAGGCTTCCTCGGCTACGAGCTCTATAATACTGCCGATTCTCCTTGGCTCGAGCCGCAGGACATTGTAGGAGTTACACCCTCTCGAGGAGATGGAGCCGGGAGAGCGTGGAACAATAAACGTGCGAAGAAACCAACCCTCCGTGGACCGGGGGGGGGGGGGGGGGGGGGGGGGTTGACGCACTGCGCCCCGATCCTCAAAAGAGAAACTTACACACTCGTTCGGGAATACAGCCACGGTTTCTGCACGTACATCGATGCCGGGATTCGTTCGCTCGCCCGATTAAGTCAAACGACAGCTGATCCCACCACGGACTTCTCGCGAGGACATAAGTCAATAAGTACGTTGGCGACTGCTAGTGAGGCGAGGAGGGCGCATTGCCAGACGCTGATTTTAGGGGGAGTGCAATTTCTCTTCTTTTTTTTTTCTTTGGGTCAGAGTGTCAGGAAGGAAGTTCGATCTGGAGCAAGCCGTTTAGCCGGTAAAACGGGGACTAGAGTATCGTCGTATCGACGACATAAATCAAATAAAATTTAATTGGGCTTTTCAATAATAATCATTTAAAGAGCTTTTATATAAAAATTTAATAATTAATATTATTGATATTTGTAGTAAATGTGGGGAGACTAGAGGACATTTTTTAAATCAATTTACTTCCTATAGCCTACGAAAATATATAATTGTTATTAATCAACATTCTCTTTGCTCAACACCTCATTATACAACTCCAAAAAATACTTTACCGTATTATTTTTTTTTTAATTCCTACGAAGGACAGCATTTTTCACGTTAACGAAAAAACCCTCAATTTCTATACCCCTTATTGTTGACTCGGTGCATTTATGCGTCAATTTTTTTTCATTTTCTTTTCCGCCTCGACCTTAAATGATTCTACCATCTCCGACTTTTATGACACAATAATGCGTCATTTCCCCAAAATCAAAGCAGCATCCGTTATTTAACGGTCAGTTACACTTCTAAAACGCAAATTTTTTTCACCCCCCGAATTGTATCTCCTCCGAGAAAATTCGTGCCTAACTTTTGCCAAATCATACTCCGTTGAGTTCCACCCCATTTAAGATCCCAAAAAAGCACTTTCGATCAAAGATCGTCAAACGCAAAAATTCGTCGCGTGAGTGGCGCAAACTGCGGTTGAGGAGGTCAGGGGGTTTCGAGGCAGGATGTCCGCAGTGGTCCAGGACATCCTGCCTCGAAGACATCGAATGTATCGCACTCTCACCGTTAGCCGCCGGGGCATTGATTTTTCTGTGAGAAAGAGTGCAGATGGTCCGGGGCATTATGCGGAAGAGCGGCGCGTGCCGTGTGTCGATGGTGTTATACCACCACCGGCTCGATGGGCGAAACCCCGCCGTTATTCTACGCACTATTATATTGGGTACTCGATCGAACTATACACGTTCGTGTGTGTGCGTGTGAGCACGAGCGCACGCGCTACGAGGTGCGTTTTACATACGACTGCAGGTATGGACATACATATATATATATATATATATATATATATATATATATATATATATATATATATGGGACAATACCATGAGGGCTATAACTGTGTCAGTGCATAGAGGAGTTACCTTAAGGCACGGAAGATGTATTCACGCACCGGAAATGCAGATGCAAACGATATCATAGGAGAGTACGTGAACCCATGATTACAGCACTTTAATATTAGGACGAGAAGGTATTCACGGAAGACGATCGAGGGATGGGGTTTAACACACGCAACCACTTACGTAATACCTGTCACACGCCGGTTCTCAATTCTATGGGGCGGTATCGGAGGAATTTCCATGGATCGATCATCGCGATCAGCTCGTGCGAGCAAACTCGAACGTGTAAGTGCGCTTGATCGATGCTCACAGGAGCGAGACTAATTTTTTTCTCGTCGGTTTACCGTACACGGCGGGCATCACTTGAGTCTCGCGGGGTTGGAAGCACATTGGAAATCGGATTTGCATCGGATTCGCAGGACGCTCGACTATCACGATCGAGATTCTCAATTTCCATTTTGACCCGGCGTTGCGCAAAGAGCCGGAAATATCGAGTGAGTACACGGAGAAAAATAGTTCTGTCCCTCTAACAAAATGTAGATCGTTGATAATTCATTGTTGTGGCGGCAAAAATATTTGGCTGCTACAGAAAAATATTTGCTGCCATAGCGAAATATTTTGTTGTCCCTATGTTAAGCAGGTAAATGAGTTATGGTTAAAAAATTCTTCCTGTCCCAACAATTTTTTTTTCTTCGTCTAATAATGATAATAATAGTGATAATAATAGTATTCCATAATTTTTCTCAGTTTTCCTAGTAATAGTAGTAAATGCGCTTTATTAGCCTCAGTAATACATGGTTCGGTGGTATTGCGTGTATACATGTGTGATTTTTATTTCTTTTTTTTCCCCCCTTAGGCTAATGGGCCATTGACCGAGGTCCTTCAGCCCGTACCAATTTTACTATTTAACGAACAAAAATCATCTGTACAATCCACCTGTTATCATTGAAAAGAAAAATCTCAGACTAACATTCTTCGGATCGGTGCCGCTCGAACTGAAAAGACTTCACATCCAAGAATACTGTCTGGACCTTTTGACTTGGCGAACATTATCCGCAGCACGAGCGAGCGCGAATACATATATGCAGTTACCGCAGCTGTCGATGAGAGTCACTGTATAAGCAAGCGATGATAACCCCGTAACCGTAAAGTCTCGGCGAAGAAGAGTGGAACACCTTTAGGAGTAGTTGCGTTACCCTGGAGCAGTAGGAGCAGCTTCCTAAACGGGATCGTCATCTGTTCCTTCAGGAGTCCCCGCACACACTGCGACGACTTGAGGGTCGTCTCTCCTCCCCGGTCCTGGACCGTTTTCGCCATTCTTTCGATACACACCGGCGCAACGAGCATATGAAGAAGAAGAAGAACCATCAGCAGCCGCCGCAGATGCAAGCGGCGCGAGCGGGACGTCGAACGAAGAATCTGCGATACCTACGTGTATATAGGCAGCACATACGAGGGGCATCGAGTCCCGTCCTCGTTCGCGCCGTCGGTCGAAGCGAGAGAAGACAAAAATTGATTGAACCCCTCGGCAAGGAAGTGCGGGGACGGGGCGAGAGAGACCACTACGACGAGGACGTTGGCGCAAGAGATGAATCGATCTCCGCACACGGTTAGCGAAAAATACCGAAGGAAGTAAGGAACGATGCCAGCAGGGTCACCGAGTTCATAAAACTACCCCTCCCATGTTACCAGGCTCTGCGAATGCGGGGACGGAAAAAAATCTTCGGACAGATGCCCCGATTTTGTCCGATCGATTTTATACGGACTTTCGTCGCTCATCGATTAATCGTCGTGATAGCGATTTTTCACTCGTCATCTTTCGCCCTCGGCTTTGGGCTTTTTTCTCTCGATACTGCAACCGAAAATGTCCGTGGCTTTTTTTTTGCCAAGGAAACGAAAAAGTAAGGACGGAAGGAAGAAGGGGTGCTGGCAGTTGGCACGTGACGCAAACCCCTGCGAGTAACCCCGGGGAGGGAGTGAGGAACGCGAGGAGAGAAGCAAAAAAAAAGGAACGGGTCTGGCAAAGCTGAGAATTTTTTTTTTTCGAACAGAAGAAACTGCGGGGCTCCCAGGGACAGATATATGGCTGCAGAAAAAAAATAGGAACGGAGGACTACCGAGAAAGAGTGTATTAACATAATTTTTATAATTCTTACTATTGTTCGCTTTGGGCATCAATTTATGGTATTATAATTATTGTGGACGCGTGAGCTCTGTGTGTGCTCGCTATTTTCTGCGCTCAAAAAAAAAGTAATAATCATAATAAAGAAAAGTTAAATTGTAAAATAAAATACAGCACATGGCAAATCGATTTTGTTAAAAAATTAACCAATCAGCTATTAAAATCCGATTATTCCTATTATTATTCCATAATAACAATAATAATAATACCTTATTATTTGTGTTCATAATATTTTTCCCGATGAGATTTTTACCGTTATTTTTTTTTCTTTTTCCTTGCATCGATCCCATTTATAATTTTTTTTTTTTTTTTTTTTTTTCAAACGAATGTCCCTGCGGAAAGAAGAAAACTAGATCGGGACGGGTCGATCTCCGGTTCCCTCTCCCTACAGCGGCCCAGACGCGACTTGAGACTCGTGTTTCTAGTTCCGAATTAAAGTTCATTCACACACGTGGCTCGGTTTATATGATACAGCGGAGCGGATATAGTATTCTATACATAGTGCTTGATACAATGCTCAGTGTATAGGTACAACCCGGTTCGTCTGGCGCTAAAGCCTCTTGATTGCTCATTGTCCTATCCTCCCGGGTTCCCGACCCGCGAGTGCCCGCGTTCCGTAATCTCGTCGTCTTCGTTCCCTTCCACAGCTCGTTCATGCATACGCGTACGTACGTAGACACGCGCACGCGCGTTGAACCTACCGAAGAATCCGGGTTACGGCTTCGCCGTCCGTTGTGTGCATACAATCGAGACAAATATTGTTACACACCCGAAAGGATTGCCCGCTCGCTGCTCTCTTGCACGAATCCATCGCACACAACTCGTGCGTGGCTCGCACGCACGACACTCCCCATACGCTTCCTAAGCGCAGAGAAAAATTCATTTTCAACCCTTTTCGCAAGACGCGGTCATTAAATTATGATTTGTAGTCAATGAAATTGGGTACAGATTATCGATGTTAAGAATCATAAAAAATAGGGAAAAATGAACGTGCGGGTTTTAATATATTTGAACGATAACGGAAATATGGCATTTTGCCTTAAAGGGTTAAATTGTTACAAAACATCGTTTTTTAAAAAATACTTGGCGTCGAGAAACTACCGCGTCTGTTGATATATTTTGGACTCAAAAGATCAAATTTCCATTCTCTTTCAACAAGACAAAAAAGGGGTACGAGTATAATTAATTCTTGACTTAACGCCCGGCAATTTTTTGGTTAAAAATAAAAAAATAAAAAAATTGCGGTTCCAAAAGTGTATAGTTGCCATTATTCGCAACTATACAATTATGGAACCTTAATTTTTTATTTTGTTCTTGTAACAGTGAACCATAATGTACTTCGGTAAGATGCATACCTCCGATCGTTCTGAAATTTGGTATACTAACGTATTTTTACCTGCTAATCACGAATATGATAAGGAAGATTAGCGTAATGTCATTTTCAATATGAAAATAGAAAAAAAAAACCTTGGTTCATTCCGCTGTGCATTACTGATCGTATTAGACTATTTTAGCTTTCCCCAGAATGTTTCATAATGTTACGTTTTGACCATTGTATACAAATTTGATCGTAAAGTAGAAGATAAATGGTTGTACTGTCTAAGTGACAATATGTGGCAATTTCCGACAAGGTGCATTCAGCATTGAATACCATGGACGCTCTCACACTCGGACACACACATGCATCGACGGGCTTCAAGAAGGTAGTCAGGGAATCATGGTCAAGGACGCATGCTGGGGACGTACGTTGGAACCGATGGTAACGCACGGTTACGAAAGATGTTCCGATCACGTGAAGCTCCCGCGCATCTGCGCGCGCACTTTTTCCTTCCGCATCCCCTCGATTTCGCCCTTATATTCCCGCGCCTTCCTTCCTTCCTTCCTTCCTGCCATCCCTCTGATTCGATCTCACTCGCGCGCGATTCGTCCCTCCCGCGGTCGTGCACCGGTCCTCGAAGTAACCCCTGGGAAAAGAGCAGCAATCCCCTCTCGTCCCGTCAGTCGCAAGCGAAAAACTTTAAATTAGGACTTCCGTCGTGCGGGGTTCGCCAAGCCTGGTTTTTGCCCCAAAAAATTTCGGTAAAACAGACAAAAAAAGGCGTCGAGCGGAGATCGGTAACTCGGGAAAAACCTCCCGGATAGCTCGGGGTTGAAGAAAAGAAAATGTCGTAATTTAAAAATAATCGACCGCGATGGGAAGGGTATATCGAAGTCGGGGATGTCGATAGCGGTTGATTCGATACGGGGGTTGGGGCAAATTTTCCATCGACGGTATCGAGAAACCGTAACAAATTTACGATTCATTTTAATCCTCATGGGACCGAAGGAAATTGTCGAGACGACAGGGCGACAAGATTCTTTCCGACCTGAACCGGATGTTGAATCTTGAATTAGCAATGTTAGACTTTCGATTACAGGGTTTTACCGAAGCGCGAACTCAGGGGTTGAAATTTATTCAACGATCGATGGCGATACGTATTGGATATGGCTCTGCCTAATTTTACGTGACATTGAGTGGAATCCATACGCGCTCTTTTCGTTGCAAAATAAATTTTGGAGATCGAGAAGAAATTCGAAAAAAATTTTAGCGGCAAAATTTTTAGTCCAACGTTATTCGTTCGATCGGGAAATAACCGGAGCGCGATATGGCTTTGCCTATTTTTTCATTACATGGAGTGAAATCACACGTGCTATTTCAGTTGCAAAGTAAATCTTGGAGATCGTGAATAAATGAGATAGAATTGTAAATCTGTAGCGTTATTCGTTCGACAGGAAAATGACCGAATGGCGTGGTTGCAATTTTTTTCAATAATTCTTCATTTCAATCAGACATTCCGTTTCTAGACAAACCTCGGCAATGTTCTTTTTTTAAATTCTGGCCAATCGAACAATTTTGTTTCGCTAACAAACCGTATTTTTTGGCACAAAAATAATTGCAAAATAATAAAAAACGTAAATCGTTTCGTGTTCAAACCTTTTTCTGCCGTGCAGACGAAAAGATTGAATCTGGATGCACAGAATACGAATATGTCTACTGTTCAAATCAGTTTCGTTTTCACCGAACGAATTTCATTGTTTGTTGGTTGATCGGAAACCAAAAGATCGCCACTTCTGATTCTACTTTATTGTCGAGAAAGGATCTTAATCGTCGATCTCGTGTAGAAGCTAGCTCGTGCCATCGGCCGTGGGTTATGCGAGGCGCGCGCACAATGTGCAACGCTAATTAATTACGATTATGTTTCTCCGGTGCGGCTTTCACATGCCCAACAGAAGAGGCGGTTGACGGGGGACGAAATAAATTATATAAGCGCGCTGGGCTGTTCGGCTGGGGCGTTTCAGTGTGTTTCAGCTGACGTATGGATAATACCTTAATGTACGAGACAGTTGTACGACCACGCATCTGCCCCTCGATGCATCGCGACACGACTACCTCCTGCATCGATCTGTTGGTTCACGATTTTTCCCACAATTTCTTCTCAACGAAATGCCCTCTAAGGTCACTGAAAAGAAATAGCAAATATCTGCCGGCCCGTGAAAACGGACGATCGGTGGAAAGTCCATCAGGGGTGAAATTTCGTAAAATCAACCGTGACGTCCCGAAAATAAAATTACGTTGAATTCCGATCCGACCCAATATGAAAATTATTCATCGATTATCGAAGCTCGCGCGGATAGAACACGGTTGCCATTAATCCGACCGATGGAAACTTCGCAATAAAGATAATCTTTGGAAATCAATTTGACTCCAGGTTGGACGGATTCGGGTTCCATATTCGATCGTCCCGCATCGGCCAGTCATGGCGCTAAGTTCGATCGATGAAAATACGTGGGATTTCCGAAATTTTGTGTGACCGGCGTTGTCCAGCGCATTTTCTTTTTGGAATTGAACGAAGCGAGAAGCAGGAAAGTTAATCTACCTAGATAATGTCGAGGTTTCGGGTGACTCCGCCCAACTGCCGGAATGGAAAAGAGCCAGTATGGAGTGCGAATATTATATCGGGAAATTATTAACCGATTATCGAAGCTCCCACGGTTGCCATTAATCCGACAGATTTTCGAAACGTTTACATGGCACCTTGTATCGGTTTGTACATGCATTGCTAAAAAAATACATGGTCAAAAAATCGGAAAAAAATTGCAAACGATTCAGCGTGTGTTTGCCTGCAAAATAGCGAATTTTTATAGCGATTGAACAGAAACGCGTTTTGGCCCAAATATCTTTAATACGACCGATGGAAACTTGGCAATAAAGATAATCTTTGGAAACCAATGTGAATCCAAGTTGGACGCATTTGCGTTCCATTTTCGATTGTTTCACTTTCGCCAGTCATGGCGCTAATGTTCGATCGATGAAAATACGTGGAATTTCCAAAAATGTCGAGCGCCGGGCATTGTCCGGCGCATTGTTTCTACGGAATCGAACGAAGCGAGAATCGCAGGAAAGTTGATATACCTAGACAGTGTCGAGAAGGTTTCGGGTGACTCCGCCCACCTGCTGGAACGGAAAAGAGCCAGTATGGAGCGCGAATATTATATCGTGAGTCCGTTCCGGGGGTAGCGCGGAAGGACCACCCGGTGAGGGACTGATCCAGTTTCCTGCCGTGTAACCGAAGCATGAAAACCAGCTACGATAATCTGACGGCGGTTAAGCTTTATTGCGACGAAGATCATCGAACCGTGGCGTCAAACTATGGAAAATATTTGAACAGTGTATTTTTGTAAATGAGTCGGTCGGTTTTGTTGGGATTGTTTCCAGGACGGGGGGAGACAATGTACGACTGTTGCATTGTCTCGGTCGGGCGACTTTTACAATCGGTTTGCTCGACCTGACCCGACCGACTTCGTTGGCGAATTATGTGGGAAGATTTACCTCGAGGGACGGCGGTAAATCAATTGTTATTTGACAATTTTGACACTTGGAGTATCCGCGGTGAGCTTCGGAAGTCGGATTGTCGGATCGTTGTATATGGCGACGAAGACGCCGATCATCATCGTCAACACTGATTACCTGGATCTTTTGAATTCGAGCGGTTTTGTAATCACTGGCTTTTGTTCGATGCCCCTTTGGAGTTTATCCCTTTCGTTTAGAATAGCAACACGTCCAAACTTGCACTCTGTAGGCTCCATTTTTTTTGGAGCGGAATACTGGAACACTTATTGGGAAAAGCGGGGCATCCCGGAGTATCTTTACCAATAAAAAAACGGGTCTTTTTTTCTTTCTTTGTACGCAAAACATTGTATTTATTTATTTTATTTTAGTTGAAGAAGTGTGAATTAAAAAATTGTTAAACTTTCCAACCTTCCCGGATGTTTGAAATCGTAGGTGACGTTTTTGGTCATCCTAATTCGCTACGGCAAATTTAGCGTTAAATTTTTTCAATTATTTTTTGCGTCATTTTTTCTGCCGCCGCACCGTTACAAAAAAAAGAGATTTGCGTAGGCCAACTCGCATCTGCGTGTGGGACAATTATAAAGTGCGTTCCGTGCACCCGCACACGAGCGACGTCGTAAAGAAAAAAAAAAAAAACAGAAAAACATGCTTACACGTACAAGCTCATTCAACTGTACACAAATGCAGTAGTCAGCACGTATATGGAGTCCGCATTCGCAGGCTGACTGTTTTTTATTTTTATTTTCGTCAAGGGGCCTCTCGCAACGTATCAAAGCGAATCGAGGGGTGAGACGAAGAGGTTCGTGGCAAGAATCGTCGAGACTTATACGGTGTGTGTGGGTGAAGTGTGCGCCACGTGCCACTCGTCAAGAGTCTCATACGCGCGCGTATACGGAGGACTCGCGTTCGCGCGCGCGCCAGCTGCGTAAGTCAAAAGCCGAATTTCTTCCGTAACGACAAAAGTCGGGCCAACCACCCTGGGCGCGCAGGGGTGGAGGGTTATTAATTAACGATTCGTTGGGGATCGCCGACGCGCGAGGCAAAAAAAAAACAATCCGGTAACACAGCTTCGCCGGAACGAAGGGTTGCGCGCACAACAGACCTTGGTTTTTATTGATCCAATTTGCAATTCGTATTGGGGAGCTCAAAATTGAAAAAAAAAATTCTAATTTGAAAAAATTAATTTTTATAATAATTGGAAAAAAAAATAAAAAAATAATTGGAAAAAAAATAATTGCATAAATAAAACAGAGTTGTCTTGATCCTCAAATTTTTTATTCATATTTGACATATAAACATGTGAAAAATTATATTTTTGCAAAAAAAATTTTCAATTAAATTCTGATGGGAAAACTTTCTTTAGTACACATCACTGTTCCTCAAACATGTCAGAATTTTTCTACGGAAATTGAAGCAAATGTTTTCCAAAATACCTGTTTTCGCGGACGAATCAAATATGCCTCGCTGGCTGCTAAAGGGTGAAACAGTGTTTTGTATTCCAGACATCGAATTTTCTACCGGAATAAAAATCGTCGAAAAAATATCATCACGAGGTCGGAGTTTATCGGAGCGGGAAGTGGAAACGGTCGTTTCGGCACCCGAAACTTCTGCGCTACGTTTTTTTATTATTTATTTTCTGCCCATTTTTGCCGCGGCCTCGACATCAAGAAGACGCCGATGACCTGCTGCGACACATTTCTCAATAACCCTTCCATCTATCTCCCGTCGCCGAGCCATGGAACGGAGAAGATTTGCCACGGCCTCGATCCACGATACTTTCCTACGTCACAGATCGTGTGGGCTGTGGGGAACGAGTAGTTGACGAGCGGGCTAACGATTAGGAGTGGAGCGAAGCGAACGATACGTACAAAAGCGAGAAATCGAGATCATCGAGGCCGATGCAATCGAGCGAGACGAGAGATCACACGTTTAAAATTTACCATCGATCCAGAGAGCTGCCCCTTTTTTCTTGAATACCCCATTCGAATTTACGATACCCCTCGCGCATGGTCCTAATTCGACCTGGTCGTCGGAGCAATAACGACGGCTAAGAATTAAAAGGGCGCAAGCCGCATGTAAAACCATACGAGTTAGGCCTTTTTAATTCTAAGCCGTCGATGTACGGCATTATGGAACTCATGGGCGAACCCTTTACCCAAGTCGCGGTCGTTATCGTTTATTTGAACTACACCCAATGCCGGGCCACTGGCGGAAACCAACATCTGCGCCCGTATGACGTTGCCATGTACGGTAGCTGGTGTTAAACAATGCGCGCAGTTGGGCATCTCGCGAGTGTGTATGTGTGTGCAGTTTTGCGGGGTTCTATCCGAAATAACTATGAGTTATGGGGGCGTATAGAATAACAGCAGAGGGGACAGCCACGAGCCGACAAAGTCCAATTCGTATCGCAGAATCGGTTTCCACCAATGCTTTTTTTTATATCGGGAAGAGAATAAAATTCTGCTTTTTGGCACAATTTTCACCGATAAATATTTATTACCCGTAAAGGTCTACGACTTTTTATTTACTTAACAATTTGGCAATTTTTTTAGTCCAGAATACAGTTCGTTGCGAAAAAAATGGTCAGAATGACAAAAAAGATATCGCGAACCTTCATTGAGATCAAATATTTGTTACATGTACAAACTTTTTTGGACTATTTATAGCTTCATTTATTTAAAAAACTATATAATTTATCTGATACAAAAATTGTTTTATTCTCACATTTCTCATTTACTCATGCGTTTTGGAAAGCTCTGTTCCCACGTAAGCTGAAGGAAAGGTTGACTGGCATAGGCAGTGATATTTCAATATTTCAAGTGGAAAAAAAGAACAAATGAAAAAATACGTCACGATGCAACCCTTTGGGGATTGATAGGTCGGACCTGTTTTGGTAATTTCTCGAGTGGAAGTACCTGACCCGGGACCCGGAAGTACCCAGGGATCTCGTCTCCATGGGTGGCCAGAACCCAAGAGTCCGGATAACACTCACCGGAAGTCGGAACTTTCGCCAGGGCGAGGAGAGGCAACAGCACGTGGACGCAACACGAGAGGTCCGAAATTGCTCCAACTCGAGAGGGAACAACGGGAGATCTTCTGCAGTCTCGTTGTTCTTGGCCGCTCGAAGATAAGTGCGGGGGGTATGGGGTCGAGGAAAGCGAGAGGTCCTTGGACACCGAGCGTGTCTGCCAGAAAACAGCACCCTGGGAGGCTTCAAACTGGACGATCGCACTTTTAGATCTCCTCTGCGAAGCCACCGTGTGAAGTCGGCCGAAAGATATCGTCGAGAATTGTCTTCATACTTCAACTGATTTTAATAATGCTACCAACTTTACAGGAAATATTACAATTCCAATGGAAAATTAAAAAATATTTTTAAAACATTATTTCTTGATCGTCAACTCTGTATTGGTTCAGAGGTTACACAGTAAAAAAAAGGGTTTATATATTTAAGAAACATTCCTCGTCGAAGAAGCTCCCCAATTTTTATTCGTCAACAAACCGTATTTATTGTTATAAAAAAAACTGTAAAATTACCGGGACAAAAGATTGCGGACGTCAGTGGATAAAAAAATGCTTATTAAATTTACTTATTTCATTTACCGTGCATGCCCATTTTTCGGGAGGGTCGGGCGATTTTTGTCTATCACGTTAAATTACAGTGGTCCATTTTTTTCAGGAGTAGGACGATCCGTTGAGAAACGTGAGTTATGAATCATTCAAAGCCTCGTGAAAAACTGTCTCGTCGCTGTTCTCTGTCTACGGTCATTTCTCCTCCCTCCCACAGTCCCTGCTGGCAATTTTCGTAATTACAAGGCGTACATAAAACGGGGTGGAGCAAGTTCGAAGACGATCAGGCCATAACAGTGAATGCAAAATTGTCCACGTACTTAATATATCACCAAATATATTCGGAATCCGTAATCTTCGCGAGTCTTATCGGCACGATCTTCCGGATCCGAAGATTAAAAAAACATACATAAAAAAAATGTTAATAAGAACATTTTAAAAAGAATGCATTTTTGACAAACCAAGGGGTCGAAGAACCGGGAAGCCGTGAGTCCTCAGTACCGCTCGTCTGTGCATCTTCCTTCAATGGAAATTCCACCAAACTCGTTCCTCTCTGCGGACGCGGTGAAGAAGAAGAAGGCCAGGATACCGGGGACAATTACCGGAGTGAACGGTGGGTGCAGGGCGTGGCGTGACGAAAAACTGTCGACCGCTCGGAGAGGTTAGCCCCGCGTAATTGATGAAACTTTGCGGTCGTCTGTGCTCCGGACCAACGACTTGAGACATCCTCGGAGCTCCTCAAACGTCCGTCCGTCAAATTTTTGCGGACAATAATATTATCGGCGGAGAATCGCAGATAAAATCTAAACGGGGAGGGAAACAGCTGGCGAGTGATAACCTGAACGCGCGAAAGGTCCTTTCGGCCATCGGCGCAAAGTCCCAAAAATGAATCGCATAGAACAAGGTGACCGAGCCCGAAAGACCCTCGGGGGAGGATTTCAGGGCAGAGAATAGTAAAAATAAAATAAAAAGTGTAAAAAGAAGGAGCTCGAAAGGGTGCGGTATCGCGGTGTGGAGACTGTGCGGGGATTTTCCGATTCTCCGGAAATCCCAGGATCGCGACGACGAGGGTTTCAAAGAACCTCTTCGGGACCCGAGAATTCAAATTCGTTTTCGGCCGTACTTGTGTCTGTTGATGGTTCGACGGGGAGATTCCTCACAAATAGCATTCTTCCTGCACTGACAGCGACAATAACGCGAACGTCTTTTTCGAAGTTTTTGGGACGAGGCCTGGCGAGGGAGTATCCGGTTCTTGGGCACAATAAGCGAACGTGGTTTTTTTTTGCTCCTCCTGCCGCGAAGACGTAAAGGACGGACTCGAGAAGGAGGCGATGGACACTATCGAGCAATCGTCAAATTCTACATTTGTGAGGCTTTTTTTCAGTATCGGCGGAATTAATTATGGTAACCAAAAAGAGGTTTCAAGTTCATTACTTTGAGAATCGTAATTAGCCTCCTGCTTGTACCGATTCAGGAGGTTCGATCCAGAATTACCGATCGCCCGCAACGCGTTGCCACGTTTCATCTCGTCGACGCCTTTAAGAGCTCAATTCAATCTCAAATCCGAGTCTCCCTCAACAAAATAAATATTTCAGGTTTTCGATCGATTTGAAGATAAGGCCGCACATCGACACTATTTAAAAGCCGGACGGGCCTTTAAAGAGCGTGTCCCG
The DNA here is from genome assembly GCA_958510785.1 of Exephanes ischioxanthus. Lineage (NCBI taxonomy): Eukaryota > Metazoa > Arthropoda > Insecta > Hymenoptera > Ichneumonidae > Exephanes > Exephanes ischioxanthus. Next base: position 11,932,034 of record OY294020.1, on the reverse strand, counting down.
TTCGTGTTTCGAATTAAAGTCCGGAGGGACGAATACTTTCCTGCGCCCCGAGAAAGATCATTGGCTGGGCGTGCTGGACCACGGGTCGTCCGCGCAGAGCGACTCCAAAGCTTCACGAATCTCCCGAGTAGGTACGTGACGTCCGAGCACGTGAACCGATGTCGAAAATTAAGAAGCATGGATATGGCCGAGCTCGATCCACTGGTTCTCGGTTGTCGGTCGATCGGACTCGAGAACAGTCTCGATCGGTTTGCCAGAAAAGAGTCCGAGGAATTGTGGAATGCCTTTAAGCCGTCACGTTCGCCGGACATCGGCCGAACAAGAAGAAAATCGGCGAGGAAGAAGGTCGTACACCGAACGAACTCTTCTTTCGCCAGTGCACCAGTGTTCCTATCAGCGGGGTTTCCGAGTCTTCGGTCGCTCTCGTCGAGGGAAACCGGCGGCGGCCTTGACGATTCTCTTTAAAGACCATCGTTTTTAAAAGACTCTCGACGGAACTCGCCTCGCCACATTCGAAGAGCAGGGTCAAACCGAATTCCGTACCGGAGATCATTTTTCCACCTTTGCGTAATCCTTCGTCATTGTTCACGAAATATCTCCCGAAACGCTGATTGATGATCTTGCTCAAAATCGTTGCCCACAATTTCGTGAAAAACATCGACATCGAAGAAGACAAAATCTCAAAATTTGATTGGCTTCAATAAAATTCTCTTCAACAGGGACGATTAATTGATGAGCTAACAAGACTTCGATGGTATCCTACGTTGAGAAAAATAAATGGTTGGATTAACCAAAGCGCGGTGACATACGTTCGAAGGTGTTGTTTGGTTGGTACAACAATAGTTATTTCTATGGCAAGGACGCGGAAAGGGAATTCTCGATGAGTGCGGCATTCACACGAGTCAGGAATCTCCTTTCTACGCTCATGCAATTCACATAATTTTTCCTAAAATCACGCTCTTCGTTTTTGAGACGAGTGCGCAGAAAGCCACTTTCTTGTGAGAAAAAAGACCTAACTGCGTTTGTACGCTTGAGTAGTATTTTTCTCGCATGTGATGCGAAAAAGTATCTTTCTGCGCTCACTTCACAGGAACGGAGAGCGTTCATTTGAATCGAAAAATTTTGAAACGTTTGACGCAAATAATGTTCATTTGAATCGAAAAATTTTGAAACGTTTGACGCAAATAATGTTCATTTGAATCGAAAAATTTTGAAACGTTTGACGCAAATAATGTTCATTTGAATCGAAAAATTTTGAAACGTTTGACGCAAATAATCGTTTAACAAAACAATGCATTATTTGTACACAACAAATAACAGCTTTTTCCGTATGAACGTATGTCACCGCGACTTATGGGTGATAAAAATGTTTGAAAAAACCGCAGGCATCTTGGTAGCTGTTTCTCAGCGATAATGTTGTATCGTCGTCAGCTGAGAGGAACGAACGTTGCAGCGATGTTGATACGATCCTGCGTCCACTTGCCGGTAAAGCACAGTGGAGGCAATAGCCGAGAGTCTAGACACTACCTGTCAGCTTGTAAAGCCCGCCAAAAGAGCTTCCCTCTAGTTATGAATGATAGCGGGCGTAACTAAAAGCCGAGTGAGCGAGGAACAGATATTAGAGGGATAAAAAAAATAGAGATAGAGGTACGTGCGGCCTCAAGGCGCGAGAGATCGAGAAAGCATCTCGAGAGGCCGAGAAGGAGAGAGAGCGAAGGAACGAAACCAAAAAGGACGAAGAGGCGGAAGGGCTGCGCTCGTTTGGGTCATCCAGTATAGTTTCTTCTTCCTTCCTCCGGCGATTTCTTTTCCCTAACCGTCTTTCTCGACGGCGACCGTATGTACACACACGTGTCCGAGTACGGAGGACTCTATGTGTTTTCTCAGTCCACGCACGCACATGAGTCCTCATGGACTTCGTCTCGCTCTTCAACACCCTCTCACTCCTTCGGCCCGAGCAAGTGGTCCCGACTCTTGAAGCGCACTGCGCATCCCACTGCCGCACCAGACCACATTCCATATCTCGACCCCGGGCCACCCCCTTTGCATTCATTTCACCTTCTCTTTTCCACCGCCACCGAACGAGCAATAAGCACATTAATTATACAGGTCGAGGAAGAGAGATACCCATCGTCGGAACGCCGTCGAAGAAGATGCTTTCATCCCTCCGACCATTCATTCACCTATCATCAATCAACAATTGAATAATCACGCTGCCGAGCAAGTCCTCGGGAGAAATAATTGTTAATGGTCGTTGACGTTATCAGTACCGACACGTCTGGTGACAAAAAAAAAATCGGCATTTTTTATGATGAAATCTAGAAGAAAATATTGATAAATGGATTTTCTCGGTAAAATGTTCATCATTCATCAGTTCAATGAAAAACTCTACTAGAATCGGACCTTCGCAATTACGTTAAGTTTTCGAGTTGCAGATCTATATACTGATGTAGGGGAAGCCGTGGCAAAACGGGGACATAGGGCAAAATGGGGACATGTACCCCGCTTTGCCCCAAAAGGGTTTTTTTTAAATATCCTTTCAAAACCAGTGCCAATACAATTTTGGTGTGAAAAACAATAGATCTATGCTTTCGGTATCATTTTGCAGGTTTTATTGCTTAGCGTTCCCGTTTTGTACCGGTCTACGGGGAAACCGAGGCAAAACGGGGACGTGAGGCAAAATGGGGATATGTACCCCGTTTTGCCCCAGATGGTTTTTTTTTAAACCTTTCAAAACCGGTGCCAATGCAATTTTGATGAGAAAACCAATCGATCTATGCTTTCGGTATTATTCTATGCTTTCGGTACCACGTTTTCTTGTTTAGCGTCCCCGTTTTGCCCCGGTTTCCCCTACTCGATGTATCTAGTACCAGTACTCGGATGCTTAAGTCCTACCCAATACCAGTGATGCCAGATTGGAGGGAAATTTCTCTCGGAGGGAATTTTTTAACACGTTACGAGATAGGTGCGGGAGAAAATGAGTGGGAGAATCTGGTATCACTGCCAAATAACCCGTATTGGCGTTCTTGACTCCTTGCCCAGTATTCGGGTTCTTGACTCCTGCCCAGTATTCGGGTTCTTGACTCCTGCCCAGTACTCGGGTTCTTGACTCCTGCCCAGTACTCGGGTTCTTGACTCCTGTCCAGTACTCGGGTTCTTGACTCCTGTCCAGTACTCGGGTTCTTGACTCCTGCCCAGTACTCGGGTTCTTGACTCCTGACCAGTATTCGGGTTCTTGACTCCTGCCGAGTATTCGGGTTCTTGACTCCTATCCAATACCTGCTACTTGGGTCCGTAAGTACTACCCAGTACCGAATACTTGGGTACGTCGATCCTACCCGGCGTTCAGTACTTCAAGTTGTCACTGACGTTATCGGTACCGATTCGTCCGGTCCCGAAAAATATTGAGCTTTCCTATGATGAAATGTAAAAAAAATATAGGTAAATGAATTTGCTCGGTAAAATGTTCATCTTTCATCGATTGCAATGAAAAACCCTACTGGAATCAGAACTTCGCAATTACGTTAAGTCCTTGAGTTGCGGATCGATGCGCTGATGTACTCGATGTATTCAGTACCAGTACTTGGTCACATAAATCCCACCCATGACCCGGTATTCGAGCCTTAAGTACTACAGACTACCCAATGCTTGAATACATAAATCCTACCCAGCGCTCAGTACTTTAAGGGTACGTAATGAAGTAACTTCATTACTTCATCACGTACTTCGTGTATCTAAAGTATTCGCTAGGCTCTGACCGGGATAGACAGAAATAAATTGCGGATGATGAAAATTCGTTACGATTTCATTATCGAGCCTACATCCGATATACTCGACGAGACCACAATTTCTCCTCGGATGCACGGAGTATCCCAAGTGTCTTTACATTCCATCTTTCTCGCTCTTCCACCTTTTTTTCTCCCACTTCAACAGTCTCTCTCTCTCTCTCTCTCTCTCTCTCTCTCTTCGTGCCTCCACAGCCTCCTCCACCTCCCCCTCGTTCATCTCTCCGAAGCAGCGAGAGAGCACACACACGGAGGATCATCGTCGTCGTCGGTTCCCAGGCTCGGCGGCGAGCCTCGCCTCGGCAGGAATTTAAATCTCAACGGTCGTTCGGTCCTTCGAGGGAGGGAGACGGAGAGCGAGAGAGTGGGAGAGTATGAGGCAAGGCGAGAAGGAGAGTAGACAGTAGGATAAGGAGAAGGAGGAAAGGCGACGGCGGATAAACGAAGCGAGAAAACCGCGTTTCACGATAGAACGGATGAGGACGGAGCGAATGCGGGAAGAGCTATCGGAGTCGTGTGGTGAACGATGCGAAGAGGAGGATGACGAAGAGAGAAGGAAAACAACACACAACATCAACGCACACTCGCGCATCCTCGCACACGATCCCTCCACTGTTGCGTGGAGCGGATACCGATGATGATAGTGTTAAGGGTCCCGCCGGTTGCATCAACACCAACAGGATCGCCGGTCTCCCGTGCCGGCCGGCCAGTAGTAGTGGTGGCAACGGTCAGACACGAGGTGATCGGCAATGAGCCAATAGCGGTCGCGGTAGAGCAGGAGGGCCATGGTCGAGCTGGAGGCCGTTACGGAGGTGGGATACCGCGACGGGGAAACCTCTTGTTTGTAAACACAGAAAGGCACAAGACATCCGAGGGAGAGGAAGAATACCCCTTTGAAATCGCTGCCGGGAGGAAAGACGCGATCCGCGATCGGCGCCTACGGTGGCCATTGCGCTTGCGTCTTAGAGCCGCGTTGAACTTACCGCGGTTAAATACCGTCGGAGATGTGTCTCTCTCTGGGAGGCTGTTGGTAGGCAAGAACTTCTCGATTTTGGTCGACGGTTCTTCTTTCTTTTTCGGAGAGGGGGAAGATTTGAAGAAGTGGCTCTTCGACCTCCGCGAAGCGCCTTCGCGACCCCCACGTGCACCTCTGCACCGCGTGTCTCGTTCATCGTTCTGCTTACCGGAGGACGCACCAGTGCATCCTCCGATGACGATGACGATGATGATGATGATGACGATTCTTCCTCTTTCGCTTCTTCTTCTTTCGCTGCCGGTGGTCGAGCCCGGCATCCCTCGGAGCTTGGATTCTCGCATAGCAACGAGAAGTGAGAGCCCGGAGACAACGAGGAGTCGGCCTTAATCTCCTTCTACGTCTCCTCATCCGTTTCCTTCCTCTCCTCGGCCTCCTCCTTCCTCATCTTCATCTTCTTCTTCTTACATTTCTTCCACTTCTTCTTCGGTATCGTTAAACTTCCCCGGCATCGCGGCTCGGCCACCTCCTTCGTTTTGGTGCTTGTCCTCCACCACCATCGACGCCGCCTCCGACGCTCTGGTCCCGCGCGTTCTCGGACCCCGGGATCCTCGCATAGCAACACAGGGGACGACGACGCCGGGAGAGCCTCCGCAAGCGTAGAAAACGGGCGGGACGCCGACGCCCGATACGAGAAAACCGCGTCACGTTCCCACCCGGGAGTCTGGGCTCTCTTTTACTGTCGACGCTTGATCGACACGACACGCACACACACACACACACACACACACACACCGCCAAGATTACAACTGTACGACGCAGGGCCTATACGATATCGTCAACGGCTTCGACGACCGTTGGCTCTGCGAATCGCGCTCCGGGGTGATGTAATATTGAAACTCTGCACGGCAAAGAAGGCTCGGACATTTAACAAAGATTTCTTGCACACGGAGACTCGCTGACCGGGCTTGACCCGATTTCAACACACGTTTCGAAATTCTTGTCATTTTTTTTTCAACGTGTCAATAATTACATACAATTTAACCATAGAATGTTAGACACTTGTTCCATAATTATTTTGTTCCAATCTGATACATAGTTTCCGTACAATTTTTAAAATACATTCACACGGTAATTGTAAAAATAGCGAGCAAAAAAATTGTGGAGCTTTGCGGAGAATAAGTATTTGACGAGTGTCGAAAGGCTTATTCGCTGTTTGTTACCCGCAAGCGAGAGAGTATTTTTATTTGTGCAGAACTATTTAATTAAATCGAACTGTCGTGAGCAATTTTGTACATGTTTTCATCTTCATTTTTATCCTTCAGTTTTATTACATTTTATTTTTTCGAATGAATATTTTTGGACACAAAAATTCAATAACTTTTTTTGGTATGGCCGCTTGTCTCTTAAAAATCGGCATTGCCTCGAAGGGATTTTACGCCTCGTTCGAACATTTTTTATTTTACTTTAGTGCCTGCGGTCGAGCGGCGCACAGATCTCATCGTACAGTCTCAGCTCTACCCTTCCCATCTCGTCACATCTCCGTTGCGCTTGGGGTGCACCCAGGGAGAGACGATACCACACAGGGCGCATGCTGTATAACGTAGGCTATACAGAGAGCTTCGAACTGTGCGGCGGAAAACGGTCTCTGGCGTCTAATCCTGAAACACGGTTCCCTCTCGTCGGGAAATAGTTTACGGCAACCCGCGGCTGTCCCGGCTCGCCACACCCTTGCCCGGCAACGAGAAAACTCGAGGATCGAAAGCATACCGAGAATCGAACGTCAATAGAAACCCGAACGGTCATCGGTTAACACGAAAAAAAATATTCGGTTTAAAAAAACAATGAATAAATAAAAAAAGGAAATGAAAAAAAGAAAGATCAGTCTCAGTCGGTCGAGATGAGTGAAAATAGAGAATTCGATTCGAAATAATGTTCGTATAAATTCTTGCACCCGGAAGAGGCATTCGAGGAATGCGATATCAAGAGCAGATAGAGGACCGGGCGCCAACTCTCGGTTACCGCGACAATGCGATAACACCCGGAGCATCGCAGGGCCGGGACTGTGTTTTCATGATAGCTAACAGGCCTGACATTCGTTCTGTTTATCAAGCAAACAGCCGATTGTTGTTATACATATTTCTATGGTTATCTAGGTGGAACTATATAAATCTCGAACTAAAGTGTGAACACCTAAAAAAAAATGTTTGAAACTCTAAATAAAATATTTTCTCATCTGCCCTCGAAAAAATGGTTATTAATTGTTATTGTATAATTATTATTCAAATTTAATTGAGGGGGTTCGTCAGTTAAAAGCTGACAAGTTTCAATTTCGGGTATCTTTTTTGTGGTTCGTTAAGTGTATGCTTTGCGTAAATGAAACTTTAAAAAAACTGAAATTGATGGCTCGTGATTGGGTAAGCATTAATTTCTCACTTCAACATCGTAATGCGTTACCCCATACGCGGAAAGAAATTACGTGATGTTGGGTGTGGTTGAATATCCATCAGGCTCGAGGCGAGCAACCGTGCTGATCAATTAACGTTGTTGGCGAACCGGGTGAGCGAGGCGGATCGGAGTAATACAATAATAAGCAAAAAAAAAAGAAGGAAAAAGAAAAAGTGGAAAAAGAAAAACAACCGCGAAGAAGAGTTCTCTCGTTCGGGCCAATTCTTCGCATCTCGCTGGGGATCGGAGAGAAAAAGCTCGAGGCCCCGTAATCGAGCGTAACCGCAAAATAAAGAAGCGAAAGACAGGAAGAAGAAAAAAAAAAACATCTTCCGCAGGATTCGAGAGAACTCCCGCGAGTAACCGCAAGTTTCGCGGGATTTCGCCCCCTCAATCTTCGCCCGGTGAGCTACCACCCCCCCCCCCCCCCCCCCCCCCCCTCCCTCCGTCCGGCCGAATTTTATTTCTTTCCGTTCGGCGCTCAAAACTTCCACCCTGCGTGTCATTGAACCATGAATGTTTTTTGTTCCCACCGCACTTCTTGCCCAAAGCCCGAGTAAATGGAACAGTCATCACACGCGTACCGTGTAATGCGGCGGTTCCACCAACGAAAATTTCACGCTTCTGCATTTTGCAACAGAAAAAATAAAAAAACAAAAAAAAAAACAGAAATTGTGAAGGAATAAAGAAAAGAGGGTACAGAAAAATAAAAAAAATGCCACAGGAAGAAGAAGGTGAGAAGAAGCGGCGCGAATAATGGAAAAGGGATACCCCGGAGGAGGAAACGCGAAGAGTTCGTGAGTGACCTCTTGAATCGTTTTCGTCTTTCGCTCCCACGACCCATCGCGGGAGAACGCATGAATGAACCATGGCGCTCAAATTCACAGCTCCTCGCCGCCAAAAAGCTTTCATCCACGTATTATTATGCACGCGGCCACGGTTATAGTTTACCATGTATATGCGCATGTAGCGTATCTCGATCTCGTCGGAGCAGTCCTAGGAACCCGTCCTATCTCTTTTCTTTATCTGCTCTTGTCCACTTTGTCTTTTGTGGCGCGGGTGGGACCGGCGTTATTCCGACGTAGCGCCATGTCATTCGACTTAAAAAAATGTTGACTCGGAGTTGAAGAGAATCTCTCACAGGTATGAATTTATTTTAGTCCGAAATTAAATTTCGTTAATCGTTCGATAAGAAAACTTTTTTTTTTACAATCAACGTTTGGGACCAACTTTGTTGTTGTTGTGGTTTTTTTTTTTTCAATCGAAACTCCAAATTTTGATAAAGATGGCAGTGTGTATGAAATTAGTGCATGATTAATCTTATGACTTTTGAGTAATATATTTAAAATTTTCTAATAAAACTGTATTATTTCAAAAAAGATTGATGGGCTGTTGAAGAGTTAAAATCTGTAAAATGAACGACTCAATATCTCCCAAGCGCCGATTATTGTGGAAAATTTGTACACGTGAAAACTTTTTAAATTTTGATGTTCGAACTCGATAAAATTCTTTTCTAAGCTTGTTAGTCGTGTTGAAATATCTCGAGGTTCGACATTTTTTGAAACAACTCTGCGCCGCACGTGGGGGGGGGGGGGGGGGGGGGGGGTTATATAGCTTGCCCGTTTATAATCTTTCGCCGCCTTATAATTAGCTGGCGAGCTCCGCGAAGATTCCCTCACGAGGTATTCGCAGTCCGAGAAGCGTTTCTGAGCTGCTCGCGAGGATAACGAGACGCGGAGTTTATCGTCCGTGTTAATTATGATTCGCTGCTTCGCCGGAGTGCGTTAAAGGCCGGACTCCGTGAAAATTGGACGTGCCGATGAATCGAGTGAAATGAGTGAAATACCGACCGTGGAGTCAGATCCGAATAGGGAGGGAACGTCGCGTTATTTCTGAAATGCCACAGCGAATTCTGATCTTATCGCTGGAACGCATTACAAAAAGAAAATGCAAGGTATGATTTAAAAGCCCTGCCTTGTTCATCTTCAACACATCATTTCAAATCGATTTATCCGATATACAAAGTTGAAAGGAAGAAATATTCACGCGAATGATCAATATGGTAGAATTTAAAGCATGGATAAATAAGTAAAGTAAAAATACGAACCGGATCATATTCACAACTTTAACCCCATCGAATCATAAAATTTCAAGTCACCAAAAATGAACTAAATGGCTATTCCTCTTCAGAACAAAATAAAGAGGGATGCAGAAAAAAAATATTACAAAACGAACAACAGCCAACGTGTGTGTATAAAACAAAGGAGAACGAGGTCAGAGGTCATTTCGCGACTCGTCGGTGTGTCGGCGATGCAGGTCCGAGATACCATGGGCGTTTCTTTTTTCTTTATTCCAATCTTTGTTTCCTCTCGCGTTCCAAGCGAATTTGAGACCGTACCCGGGCAATATAATGCTCTCTGGGCCCGGTCGAGCGGTGAGCGCGCAGCGTCATCTCGCATGTTGCGTATGAGGGAGATCGGGGTAAAACGGACCGCCGGGGCAAAATGAATGTCTCCCATTTGCGCTGAGACTTTTATTTTCGCGTCTGGCGAAAAATTTGTAAAAAATGGTCCATTTTGCCCCGTACTTCCCTGCATGTCTCAGATGTATCGTCGCTGGGCGCGCAAGGAAGGCATGAGAAGATTGAGCGGAGGGTTGCAGCGAAGAGGGGAGAGGCAGCGAGATACGCGAAACCAGAGTCGAGAGCGCGGTCCGAAGGAATAAGGCCTGGAATGGACGTTCGGTCCAGAAGCGTAGGAACTGTGCGCTGCCGATGCCTCTCTCGGACGTATAATAAGTCCGTGGGCCCCGACAAAGCACCCCGCCCACCTCGTGAGGCCCCACCGGAACGAAGCTTAAGAGGGTTAGGCCCTTCCACGACGACCACCACTATACCAACCCTCTTCTTCTTCTTCTTCTTCTTCTTCTTCTTCTTCGTCTTCTTCTTTGGACTCTTCCTTCTCTACTTCTCAAAGGAGCAGCCGAGCCGCCTTGGCCTTTAAATTCCTCCGTTGTAAACAGACTCACGGACACGTGCACCCACACAATCGGAGACTCGGCCTGATACCACGGGGTCTCCGGCTGTGCTCGCCGCGGTTGCTAGCCAACATTCGTTCGACCTCTACCTGCAGCAATGTCCCGGGAGAGTTGCATTCATTCAATCGACCATTAATCTCGCCGAGCCATTATACGCAACTGATTGGCATTGAAATTGTTGTTGGAAAACTTTTTTCCATGATCTGTAACGCTCGGAGCTGATAATCAATTTGCGCTTGCTCAGGCGGGTCTGGGAACTTTGCGATGTTTAAATGTATCGTTGAATTACTTACACACCCAGAAAAATAATTTATTTGACGACCACCGTTTTTTTTTGGTTTAAGTAAAATATTTATTTGTTTTAAATAAATGTTTATTTCATTTAAGTAACTATTTACTCGATTCAAATAAATATTTATTTAAATCAAATAAATATTTTACTTAAACCAAATAAACGGTGGTCGTCAAATAAATTATTTTTCTGGGAGCATGAATGGAAGGAACGTTGATAACATTTATGGTCGTTGCATCCATTTATCAATCCGAAGATCAAGGATGTAACTGGTTGACAATTTTTTTAAAACTGAGACAGCATTATTTGCTGTCTCGATGTAATTTTTTATTATCGATTTGATTCAGTACAGAATTTATCTGTATCTTGCGGAATTTTTTTGTAATTTACCATTTCAATTTTTATTTCAATTGTTCCACGAAGAATAAACTTGCCCTTTGGCACAGGTCCTTGGTACACTTCATCGGTACACGAAAAAAAATCCCGACAATTTCGATCGGTTTGATTCAAATTCACGAGACCTCGACATGGCAACTGTCTCGAGCCACGGTTCTGCTCCGCTCGGAGAAGAATCTTTCTCGGACATAAAACAATTCGAACTCCCGCAGAGTGTTCCGGGGTGGGGCGAAAACATTGTGCGTGTTTTCGATCGACGCCGCCATATCGATCCCAATGGCCATCGTAAACTCAGCGGTGTCATATTTCTGATGGATCGGCAACAGCCGATCGGAACCGCGCAGCGCTGTAGTGCGGGCCATGACGCGGATGCTGCGAGATGCGCCGTCAAAGGAATACGTTACAGGATGATTGGATTCCTCGGGGTTCGCTCGGGCGGCACGCATTCGTAATTATGTAAGTACGTAATAACGAAGCGGTCGCTCGGTCTGTTGATGGGGGGGGGGGGGGGGGGGGGGGCATCGGGGAGAAGCTGCACGCCTTTGGTAGGTGAACTTTTGGCGAATGCTGCTGCCGTTGGGTTGCTGTGCAAGCGACTAAACGACCGGAGTTACCGCGGAGCCGTTTGGGCCCCGTGAGAGATAAAGAGAAAGGAGAATGAGAGAAGGAAAGGAGATTCTTCTCGGACAGAGAATAACTCGTTTCGCGAGACAGCGGTAGTTTAACCGTCAGTGAATACCAAAGGTGCCGAATTCGACGTCGCTACTGTCAGACCAAATTGGTATGCCCATCGTTCTCGTTGCACGCTCACGTACTTTAATTGCAATCGCAATAAATTTAACAACGAATTCCATGTAAAAACTCATCTTATTCGGACATACCGACGGTCTTTTTGTCGACACCGATGTCTCTTTAATGATTTTCAATCGAACGGAAAGCGCGAGTAAGACGGGCGACCTTAATCCGAATTGTCTGCCGGGCAAGCCGGGGCACCTTTTGTTCTTAAGCTGCAACAACGAGGTGGATTTTTCCGGAGAATCTTTTTTCTTTGCCAGTGAAGAAGGGACACTTTGAGGTAGCTCCATGAATTTTTTCGGAATTTTAGGTCCACTTTTTGCCGATGTCCGGACCGGTTGAAGATTGAGAACCGGCTAAGTCTGCGTCCTCAGATGGGTGGTCTTTTTTTAATTGTTAAATTTATTTATTTAACTGTTCTCGCGTTAAGTTGATAATAATGTCAACCGGGAATGAGGAAAGCCAAGGATTTCTAGGATGGAGGATAAACAGACCCGAAAAAATGTCCCTCTAATAGCACCGGAGTGAGATGCTTTTCGGACTTTGGATTCTATTTCGAAGCCCGGGCGACCTCGTCGTCTTCCCACGAGATTACGGTGACCCAAGTCAACGGGGCATAGTAGATTACACCTGAGAGCTTGGAATACCAAGGCTCACAGTGTATATGTGTTATGCTCGGAAACGAAAAACAAAAAAACACGTTCGAGATCGTAGATCGGAGATCCCGCCGGTATCGTCCGGGGCGTAGATCGGATCCAATTAAGGGCTCTTCTCCCGGGTCCCGCAGGAATAAGTTCGTCGACTGACGAGAGTCCCGACGCTCGTTTTCGAGGAGTCCTTCGAGCCGACAAATAGAGACAAGGGACAGCGGCGAAAATCCTGCACCGTTATTTTACCCTCGAAGATTTTTCGAAGACAGTCCATCTTTACCGTGTGGAAGTTTGTCGGAGTGCTCAGCAGGAAAACTGGGCGGGCGCTAAACGGTACTTAGTCTGGAAAACTCATTCGCCTCTCGAACGATGAAATGACCGACTAAGTTATTGCAAACAACTTTATCGACAAATTCTGGTCACGTGTACGAGGCCAGTTTTGCTGGCCAGCCCCTGGCTAGCGAATTTATCAACCATCCAGAAACCGTGAAATTGTACATAGTGCTGGGTTCGCGCTAGTTTTTTTTTTTTTTTTCTTTACCAGACACCTCGATCGATGAAATGACGGCCAAAGTTATTGCAAATAACTTTATCGATAAATTCTCGTCACGTCCACGAGTCCAGTTTCGCTGGCCAGCCTCTGCCTAGCTAATCTATCCACCGTCCGGATATCGCGACATCACACATAGTGCTACGTTCTAGCCAGCTTTTTTTCTTAAACGGACTACAGATAGAGAGGAAAAAAAATAGCTGATACTCAGCCAGTGCCGAGCATTAAGTTTCCACACAGGTTCTGCACGTGCCGCTCAAACAACATTCAAATCTGTGCCACTTGCAGGATCACGGTACAACCGTTAGACGAATATTCTATTTCTTTTTTTTTAGCCATGGCCCGGAGAAGTAACCGCGAAGAAATCGGCGTCAAGCGAAAAGATCTGGCGTATGTGCTGGTGTGGGTATGCATACAGCGCGAACGAAGGTCGTCGACTGCTCGTCGCCGATATACTCTGCTCCCGCTTGGCCTATTACCTATTCAACTCGGCGTGGCGACACGCAACGAATTATGTACAACGTGCGCCGAAGTCGACGACTGCTCTTTCCATCGCCTCGCGGACATAATCTAGGGCCTGTATTACAGATTTCGAGCGATCATTAGAACGAAACTGGTTTCTCGGAACAGTACCTAACAACAAGTCGCGGATGTAGCGGAGTATCAGAAAGCGCGGCTCGGCGACCGTTCCGCAGACGAATTGGCGTCTTTACTATGTTCGCATAATCAAACGGTTCGTATAAATTTCCTGTCATTCTGGAAACGTGTGGTTTACTGGAACGTGGGTATCTTTCGCTGTTAGTTCTGTTAGTGCGTCGTTGGTACGTTCCGCTACGGAAACATCCACGTTCTTCTGGTTTCATTAAATCAACCAAAAGAAAATATTTTATATAAATAATTTGATTTATTTCTGAAAATAAAAATTATAACCCGGCCTGAAGAGTCAGAATATTACAAAAAAATATTTTACTATATATTATTATATTAATATATAATAATATTAAAATGATATTTTTATAACAATAAAATAATATTTAAAAAAATGGTAATTTGTCAGGGTAACGTGTTATTAATTGCCAATCGATGTTTTACCAATATTTCCCGCCACATTAACTTTCAACGTATAAAGATAATCGTGTAAAAAAAGAAGTTGTCCCGGTTCAGTGGATGCGGACCTCCTTTACGCGACGGTCAGACTATAATTTAATTGACCGTCGAGGAAAGTTCCTCTTATCGCTGCATCCTCGTGACCGTGTCAGCGCGACTGATACGCGGAGGAATGAAGCCGTGGATCCTGTCGCTGCGTGGGGTAGCGCGGTTCGCTTTCGAATGTTGTGTGGGGGCTGAGAGATCGGTGGTAGCGGTACATTAACCGTCTCCGAGGCTCTCAGGGGCTCCTCTCCACCTCCGTGGCAGACCCTTCTCGCGGGGACTTATATTCACGCGAGAGTGCCGAGGCCTTTCTTTTTTTTTTCTCTCTTTCATTCTTTTCTTTCTCCACTTCCTCTCCGTCCGCCCGTTCCTCTTCGCCGCGGCTGTTACTTTCCTCCTGCCGCCTCTCTTCTCTTTCCTGCCGCGGCTACCCACTGGCCCTCCGACCGAGGAATGCAATTCCGGAGGATCCCGCACTCTCCGGCTCTCCTTTCGTTACAATAATAATAATAACATCAACAACAACAAAGCCCGCGGATGGACGCGGTGCAGCGGACTTCCCTCCGTTGTCGCGGAGTTAAATCGCCGGTATCATAGACCTCGCGCTCTTCGGATTTCGTTGCGTGCGCGTCTCCCTGTAGCATAAGAGCAGGCATTGCGACGCTAGCCACGTACTCGCCTCGGCGTCGTTCAACAACTGCACGGGGGCCGCACCCTGAGCAACGTCCCGACGAGGCGAGACGAGGCGAGACGCGGTGCACGTCCGTTGACTCGGAATACTTTGCTCCAACTCTTCGAGTGACTCTTGGAATCCGCGCTACGAGGCTTTACCGGAAAGAGTCGTTGCGTGCGCTGTGGATGCACATCCCGTGTGGGGTTTCCTCCAAGGAGATGTTCGCGGGTGTCTCAAGACGTTACGTCGTTCAGGACCTGTTTGTTTAGTTCTTAATTCGAACTGGCACTCGTGCGGACACTGCCTAGCTTTGCCACAGTCGGAGAGAGTCGGAGAGACATTCGGGGAGACATTCGGAGAGACATTCGGAGAGACATTCGGAGAGACATTCGGAGAGACATACGAAGAGACATACGAAGAGACATTCGGAGAGACATTCAGAGAGACATTCGGAGAGACATTCGGAGAGACTTTCGGAGAGAGTCGGAGAGAGAGTCGGAGAGAGAGTCGGAGAGAGAGTCGGAGAGAGAGTCGGAGAGAGAGTCGGAGAGAGAGTCGGAGAGAGAGTCGGAGAGAGAGTCGGAGAGAGAGTCGGAGAGAGAGTCGAAGAGAGAGTCGGAGAGAGAGTCGGAGAGAGAGTCGGAGAGAGAGTCGGAGAGAGAGTCGGAGAGAGAGTCGGAGAGAGAGTCGGAGAGAGAGTCGGAGAGAGAGTCGGAGAGAGAGTCGGAGAGAGAGTCGGAGAGAGTCGGAGAGAGAGTCGGAGAGAGAGTCGGAGAGAGAGTCGGAGAGAGAGTCGGAGAGAGAATCGGAGAGAGAATCGGAGAGAGAGAGTCGGAGACAGAGTCGGAGACAGAGAGTCGGAGAGACACTCAGACGGTCATTCGGATAGATGCTCAGACGGACACTGACAGACAGTCAGACGGTCATTCAGACAGATGCTGAGATGGACACTGATGGACGCTCGAACACTCCGACGGACACTGAGATAGTCGGGCACTCGAGCCCTCGCACATTATGTACACCATACTGTATTATATTATGGATGTAAATGGATCCAATTTTTGTCGGATGCGGGTTAAGAATATCGACAAAGGCTCATAATTAACCTCAACAGGAGAGTCACAGTATCCTAAAGAATGATTTCAAGCTCCGCTGCGAGCCGACCGCAAATCTGCCAGCCACCGGAAATCCTCCTCACTCGGTCGGACACATCCCGTCCGAGATTTCGCGTCCGCCACTTTATTTTTTCATTTTCTTTTCCAATTCGGTTTATTTTTTGTTATTTCATTCATTTTTTTCTCCTTCGATATTCGCACTCTTTTCTTTTTACTCCTCTCACCTCACGATCAGTCGCGGATTCGCCGTCTCTTTGTGTCCGGCGATCGGCTTGCGAGAGGGCCGATGGCAGAGGACAACGCAAACGCAAGCAAGTACCAAGGCCACGCGAGACCGTTGCTCACTTGCGTCGTTTGCCAACAGCAATGGAACAAAGAGTCCACTGTGCCCCCCCAAAGGGTCCGTGAAATCGAACGGCCAGCAATGCCTCATGAGAACTGCAGTGCCGGGCCCCGACGCCCCAAAAGTCCACACGGTTCCCGCCGATACCTCCGATACCTCGTCCCTCGTTGTGAATTAGTGTCTGGGAGGCTAGGAGATTTTTGTTTGTTTTTTTTTTCCAGCCTGTTCGCCAAACGGTTCCTTGACCTCGTACTTTTTTTCCGTAAAACTCCGGTGGACTCCGCTCTGAGTCGATGAGTCAAGCACGGGCGCATCGAGAAATGGGCCCGCAGGAAGGAAGCGTGCTCGAGGAAACAGCGGGAGGAAACTCGAAGGAACGAAACTGCGACCCTGTTCGAAGCGCAAGCAGGGAGTTCCTTTAGGGTCAAATGCCCTCGCGAGAGCTTCGCCCGTGTAAGAAGGCGCGGAGGGACATGTGGCTATCGTACAGGTGTAATTGTACGGAAAACCTGCGGAAGTCGGACTCGGCCATGCCTGACCTTCTTGAGGAAGGTAATGCCAGTCCGGAGAGGAAGAGACTACGACGCACCCGACATTTGTCCCGTGTGCACACCGCGTTCTGGATAACCTCGGAGCTCGAATATGCGGCGATAAAGATTATCGGCGGCTTCGCGGGCTGTTATCGCGGTTCATTCATGAATCGATAGGACAGACATGGTTGGGCGGACGACGGCACCGCGATGAGAGATTTATGCGCCTCGGGAGTAGGCCGGAATTTATTTACTCCGAAAGATCGTTGAGAAATAATTGTTTCTCGGTATCGGGATTTGAATTTTTGTATTTCTAATATTTAATTTTTCACAGTTTTTTTTATGTTATATTTCAATATATTATCAAATTTATTTACATTACTATTTAATATATTATTTTTGTTATATTTTTTTATATTTAATGCAAAACATTAAAATGTATTCTTTAAATATAAGTAAACAATTTAATGTGCAGTGAAGTGTTACGTGCGGCTCGCGTTCTTTCGTTTCACTATGAGTATTGTAAACGGAGTAATCCGTAAGAATAAATAGAAAAAAAAAAAAATAACACTTGGGTTGTATGCGAAAAATATTAAAAAATAGATATCTCTCGAGGACCCCTTTTTAAAGCTCAGATAATACGGAAACTTTTCCATATCGGTGGGTGCAACCTGCGCACACGAGATTGCACGAATAAACAGATACAGTTTTTATCTGTTCGGCGAAAAGCGAACTGTGCCGAGCTGTGTTTGGAGCCTGGAGAACCCAAGCTCGAGGGGCAGAAAGGGAGGTATTCCTATTTCCCGATTTCCCGACACATTATGCAGGCATCGATGGAAAAGTTTCTCCGAAGAGAAGCGACGAGTTTCTCGCGCCAGTTTCTCGAGTCGGAGGCGAGTTCAGGAGTGAGAAAATATAATTTTAAGGGAGCCCCCCGCCGTGTCACGATCCGAGAAAAATTAGCCCTATTTGGGATTTCGCCTCTGCGGACTCCGAGCCAACCCTCCCATTTCCCACTTTTTTCATTTTTTGTTCTTTTCTCTCTTATCCTCTCATTCTTCCTCACGCGCAGCGCGAAAAGATCGAGGATCATTAGGGTGGCTCGGTTGCCCTCGCGGCATAAATGCACTCCACCCTTGTTCGCTCCCCGCACTGACCACGGTTCTGTGCAGCACCGAAACAAAAGAGTTCGCCTCGGACAAACGGAGTAAAAGAGAAAGCACAACGATTCGGGGACCGGCGAATACAAACGAAGCATGAAGGTAAATAATTGGCGAAATTCTACGCGGGTTCTCGGTTTGTACTTCTCTCCTTTACTCTCCCAACAGATGCCAACAACGCTACCCGAGAGAAGAAAGAAAAAGTTTCGATTTCGCAAGAGTCTGTGAGATCTCGGAATTTGAATTGTGGGAAAGTTCGACGAACGCGCCTCAAAATACTTTACTTTTTTTTGTTCCTTTCACAAAAATTTCGCACCTTATTTTCTTCGGTCTGCATACACGGTATTAACCCTTTAATATCGTGTATACAGACTGAAAAAGAGATCACTCCCTAGTTATTATAGGACGAATGACACAATCGTTGCCGATTCTCCCAGTCGATGCCGATTGGCGACGTACAAAGCGAATATTTACTGGTGTTCCGGTTACAGGTGGACCTCGTGAGAAAAAATAATAATATACTTTTCTTTTTTGGTGGTGTTGAAGGCAAACGTTACTCTTCGCACCGTAAAATGTTATTCTCTCGCGGCTAACGACACTAATTTACACTGCACTACGGTGACTCGATCGGATTTTTGGTATAGTGTTTATCATCTCTGTACATAGTAATAAAACAAATTTTACCGTACATTTTTTTTTAACTGGTATTAATTTTCTAATAAAGTCAACACAAATTTATCGGTCATGATGTGAAGTTCTGTGGTTGTGTGTTTTTTTTATTTTGTTTTACGAAAATTTCGCACCTTATTTTTTTCAGTCCGTAATACGCGGTATTGAAGGGAATGATTATAGGTCGAATGTTACAGTTGTTGCCGATTCTCCCAGTTCACGCCGATCGGCGATGCACAAAACGCGTACAGGGACAGAAATAATGAATATTTACTCGTGTTACGATTACAGGTGGACCTTGTGAGAAAAAAAAAATACTTTTCGTTTTTTGTGGTATTGAAAGCAAACGTTACTTTCGCACCGTAAAATTTTCTTCTCTCGCGGCTAACGACACTAATTATACTGCACTACGGTGACTGGAAGGGATTTTTATTATAGTGTTTATCATGTCTATACATAATAATAAAACAAATTTTACTGTAGATTTTTTTTTTCTCGTAAAATCGGTGTTAATTTCTTCATAAAGTTGACACAAATTTATCGCTGCATGATTTGTGTGATTTTGTAGTAGCACGGTTTTTTTTTTATTTTGTTTTGAAGAACGCAACTGTCGTGTAAATCGAGACGTGGGTGTTTCAACATGGATATATCGAGTGGCAAAGCCGTTGGACGACAGGCGGAGAGCCGCGAGACGAAATAGCGGGACGGAAGATGGAACGGTTTAGTCGGCTCGGTTTTAGAGCGATAAGAAGTGCGTCTGCGGCGTATCTCGCGTTTGTCTTTCTCCTCCTCTGTCGCTCTCGCGAACTTATGTAGCAACAGAGCTCAGCGGGCGCATACATAATACTCATGTCTCGTCGCAACGTCAGCCGGAGATCCACCAGCGACGTTGGTGTACAGACTGTCGCAGAATCGAAGTCTCGCAACAGAAAAACAAACAAAAAAATTTTGTTTCCAACCAGAGAACATTCGTCCTCCGCCCTTTCGCTCCAAAAAATTTTTTGCCCTGAATTATGTAAAGAAAACTCAATTTCTGAGCTTCCAATATCGTTCCATATGAACTTTTCATCGATTTCGATTAAACTATCCCGTAAACAATTTTTAGCGTCACATCGGGCCCTGACAAGGCCCCAAAATTCATAAAAAATTTAATGGGTTGCGTTGACCTTTTCCCGCAAAAAAAAAGTAATATTTCAGACGTTATTATGATCGGTAATTTCTGAAAGAACCTGTACGCGCCGAGAATATACCTTCGAGAAACCGTTGCTGTTGCGAGGCAGAGCCCACAAGCAGCGACGTGGGATATCCCGTGCCGTTCGCTTCGGCGGGAGGGCCCCCGGAGAGAAAGAAAGAAAACAAAAATGAAAGAGAAAAGAGAAATGAGGCGGAGGCGAGAGAGAGAGCCGGGAGAACCGAGCGAAAACCAGCCGAAAGAAGAAGCAAAAAAAGAAGAAAAAAACAAAGAAGAAAGAATGAGAGGAACATATTCGAGAAGAAGGAGGGGGGAGATGTTGGCGCGAACCGCGTGGACGCTGAGGAACGAATACGGCAGACGACGAGAGGAGACGAAGGAAAGAGAGACGGGACGAGGTTGCGCAATCTTCTCAACCGTCCGTTGGACCGAGGGAGGAGGACAACGAGAGAGCGCGGGATGAGCTTCGCCGGCGCTGTTATCGCTCCGGCGAGAAAGCGCGGGAAGCGTTCTAGCGGAGCGCGCCTTCGTCGCGCGAAAGGAAGGAAAGAAAAAAAAAAAAAGAAACACAACAGTTTGGACCGCCCCGCGTGGTTGGCGCTCCGACAGGACCAAAGGACCGAGCGTAGAGTCGCGGTGGAATTTCGTTCCAGGGAGACCCCGAGGCTCTCCGAGACAGCCGTCTCGTTCGTTTGCCTTATCGAGTGACCCGAATAATTCGAGTCTCGGCGAAGATCCCGCGACCGGAGCAATGAGAAAGAAAGCAAACGGGCCGATCTCGCATGTGTCAAGGGGAAAAAGCCGTTGCGACTCGGACAGCTACCACTATCGTCATATTTCGGTACCCTTGATAAAAAAAGGAAAAGAATGGTAACTTCTGTCGGCGAATTAGTTTTGCCGTAAATTGGGCAACCCCGATGAATTTTCATTGATTCGAATTGTAGGAGATAGCGGAACTCAGGAGAAAAATGGCCATAATGGACAATCTTTGCTATTTTTTGGCGGGACATGGAAGACAAAAAAAAAGTAAAAAGAACGCGCAACAACAGTCATGTTTTCGTTATTTTCCCAGAATCTTATTCCCATACTCAAAGTAACGGAGTTCTCCCGGAGCGAGAAGAACACGTCGCCGAGAAAGCAAGGAATTCGGCAAGCGACAAAGGACCAAGGGGCCATTTATCCTGGGAATGAGAGCACAAAGTTTTGGGATCTAGGGACTTCTGCCAATGCGCCAATGTGCAAGAGGATCGTGTATATACACGAGTAGGCCTATGACTGGGATTAGGGCCGGAGGAGACAAGTGGAAAAGGTGGTGTAGAAACGGCCCGAGTGGCTCGTCGTCGCCGGTGCCTCTGGTACGCGCAATAAAGTTTATCCCCCCTCCGTGGGTAAAAAAGATCCGTCGAGGCGTGCATCCGCCCTCTTAAGTTCTTTCTTGTGCCTCGAGGAACCGACCTCCCTGTCTCGCACCTACAACTACCCTTCTCTATGCCAGTGCCACAGGAATTCTTTGGTCCGGTAACATCAGGTACCTTTTTCGTTCTCGTCACAGGGAATCGCTTAGAGTTCAGCGCGTGTGTTACGGACAAATGAAATCCGGCGCCGACGGTTCGCGGAACCTGCGAGGATACCGATTTAGGTGGTGCGGCGTTCGTGGTGGTGGCTTTGCTCACTTGTGATCCTTGGCTGTGGTCCATATTGCCCGCCCGAAAGAAATAAAATAAAATCGCGCGCATAAGCCGAGCAGAGCTGGGTCTCGAGTGGAAAGGGAAACATCAAGAGCACGGTGGGACCAACAAACGCCAACGAAACTATCAATGGCGCGTCGGCGGCTCATGCAGCAGGTCTTCTAACTCCCCTACGGTTCCTACGCTTCCTACGGCACACACTGAATAACCTGTATGAACAACACCGATCCCTGAATACCCTAATCCTTCCGCGGCTCTCCTCGGGTCGGCCACTTCTTCCAGCTCGCTTCTAGGAAGTCCTCCACTCGCACAGGAAATCAAATAATCTCTATTGTAGGGTTTCTTCATTGTTCTATATGACATTTGCAATTATACTCGTAATGTTCTGCGCGCTAGATGCGCTCGGACGTTCGCTTTATTGAGCTCGTGAAGGATGGACCTTTTTTTTAATTGGAAACCCTTGAGTGGGGCAAGTGCACCGATTGGGATAATTGAAGAACCGAAGTACTAAAAAGCAAATAATATATTTTTCTTCGAACTTTTTGCTGTTCAATCAAGTTTGCTCTATTTTAGTATTTTTTTTAAATAAAAATTAATCTTAGTTGAAGTATTAACTTCGTTTATTTGCTCCTTTTATTTGCGGTATTAAATTTTTGTTGCTAATATTGCTTGAATTTCTGTTCCTGGACCTCAATATATGTATATATTTTTTTTTTTACTGACTGTTCTTTAGCCTTTGGTACTTGAAATTTGTGCTCATAAATAATAATTAAATGGAAACTATTTTTAAAAAATTCCGTACGCTTTCGATTTTAATATTTCCCGTCGGTTTCTTGTTCTATAACGACATTTTATCCAGCCGAGTGACTCGGACTCACGAATCTCGATCGAGGGCCCCGGTTGAATGAAATAGAGGAAGTTGTAATAAACGCGGCACGTCCTGTCGCCCCCCTTGTCGTCATGGACTCCGCTCGGGCCGAGCGATAGCCCTTCTTACGTGCGGGTGTGGCCGCGCAACGTTCGTACAACGTGCATAAGTTATTGCGCTTAAACTGCGGCGCGAGGGAGTACAGGAATTTCGAAGAGATTCGAGTCAAAGGGGAAGCCGAGTCGAGAAAGGGCTTTCGGAACAACCAGCGCGGGGACGTGGCAACGGGCTGCAACAAATCTTCCGGTACAAAGAAACATCTTTCTGGAATCGTGACCGAGGCGAGATTCGTAAGCTGTGAAAACTCGACGAATTCCTTCGAGTCGGAACCATTGACTTTAACATGATATAAAATATTAAATTAAATTCGACGTGTATTCGAAGCACGTCGAACACGTGTTCTTTTCAATTCGGAGCGATATGACCGATGGATAATATTTGTTGACGTGGCCATTCATTAATCGAGGCATTTAACATTTTCTTAACGGTTTAGCTCTTGTTACTTGGCTACTGAATACTTAAGCTCTGGATACTGAAAATCCATCCGAAAATAAATTAGAATAAAACAAAATTACCATAATAAATCGAATTCGCTTTACAGTCGTCATTCTATTTTTATTTTTTATTTTATATTTGGTTTCGTACGCATTTTCGTTAACTTATTTTTTAACATCTTTGTCACCAAACCACGCATCAAAACGTCGAATTTTCCGATTCAATATTATCCTGCGTTCCGTAAAAAAAAAAAAAAATGGTCACATGACCAGAAATTTACTTTGCGTGCAGGATGCAATAAACGGTGAAGTTGAGTTCAAAGCCGCAACGGTGTGTCAGACCCCCGATCACACTCCAAGTCCAAATTTACGCCGCACGGATTTTCATCCCAGACTATAATCCCCATTTCAACTGCGCACCTCATTCTGCCTCAAGTTGTCGGAAAGCCCCAGCCGAACGCTTTTGTAAACTATTTGTGTGCCGAGACGCGAGCCCTCGTGCGCGAAATTCTAAATTTTTCGTAGCTCAACAGCAGCGTATCTAACGGTAATGGAGAATAAAACACGACTTATTTCGACGCTTCCTTTCCGCACTTTTCGCAAATTTTGTTGGGACTTCTCGTTGCCTCCAAAATCGGCACAGAACACAGTAAAGAAGATTTGTACATCAAACAAGTTTGTGAATAAACTTTTTTTGACCGCAAACGCCCACAATGATTTTGTTGTTAATTTTACAAAAAAATATTTGTAAAATTAATAGACATTTTAGTAAAATGGACAAGATTTTCTTTTGTAACATTAACATGAAAAGAATTGTGAACGTTTGTGGACAAGAAATATTGGTACTTAGACAGAGAGAGAGAAAAAATTAATTGAGTCAACGAAATGTGCGCTTACGGGTGGCGAAACAAATGTTTTGTTGATAGAAAGGAATACCTTGTTGATCGAACTAACAGGCCGTCGAATCAAATGTTTCTTTACTTACTACGATAATAATTTCGTTCGATCAATCAAAAATTTGTTTCGCCACCCGTAAGCGCTCATTTCGTTGACTCAATCGATTTTTTTTCTCAGTGTATTTTACTGCGAGGGAGTTAACTTTGGTCCAATCCATCTGCAATCGGAGAAATTATACGGAAAATCGTAGCAACGGTACACTTGCGGATATTTCCCTTTGAAAAATGAAACGTTCACGGCGGACGTCTGGACGATTTTAGAATCACCGGAATCCGGCCAGTTCCATTGAGCAGTTTACATTGAAAAAAAAAAGTTTACGCCAAGCGGAAAGAATCTGCCGGCTCTCACGACTCGCCTCGCCGGCGTCATTGTTTTTCTTCGTCGGGGCGCAATTTTTTTTCCATCCACCGCTGGTCAGCGGGGTGGTGGTTTCTCTCGCATGACCAGCGGCGGGGTGAGTTTCACGTGGTTGAGCGTCAAGTGCGGGCAGGAGCTCTGTATATAGGGAACCTTTCCGGGAAAATCGCACAGACCTGCCGCCCTTTCCTCGAAAGGTTCTCCCCGATGGCCTCACATTTTGTGCAGCAAAAAAAAAAAAAAAATATACGAAGCTGAAGAAGAAGAAGAAGCGAGAGTGATAGAGCAGGAAAATCAACGGGAGAAACGAAAACAAACCACCGGTAGATGGAAAATAAAAAGGGGAAAGGAAAATACATAATCTTGGGAGGGTGCGGGAACTTCGGTCGGAGGAAAACAAAAATTCATTAAAAAAAAATATATCCGTTTCCCATCAATCCGTGAAAAATCGTTTCCTGCGTTTCGAAGATCGCTGGCACCAGGTTGAAAGTCCAGAGCTGTGATCATTGGGACGTTGATCGTCGGCGATAAATTCGTCATTTCAATGTGCGACAAAAACACGCGTACCCCTGAGCATTTTTAAATCTCTCCCCGCGTGGGAATCCTCCGGTCGCCGATGATTCGGGGATGTTCTGAATGGGAATAGTGCGTGTGTCTGCTTTGTCTCCAGTTACAGGTTCTTTAACAAATCGTAACACGTATCCGAGCGGCGCGTCGGTAGTCCGTCGAGGAGTGTGTGTGATTATGTGCGACGAGAGGAGAAGAGAAGATGGACTGCGCCGTGTGGGCTGCACGTTTCATCCCCGGCGCCTGATGCGCATGCAATGGGATGCCTGCCGGACATTTTTAAATGCCGAAAGCGAAACCCCGAGGCACACCATTCTTCCAGCAATGCGTGAAGAGACGGCGGTTCCTCGGGGCAGGATCAGCTGAGCAGGGTAAGCGAAAGGGACCCCCGGACGGCCTGTGCATTCAAGAAGGAGAAGAAGAAGAGCCGCGAGGTTTTCGGCACCGCCAGAAATCCCGCGGTCCAAGAGGGACCAACTAACGTGTAGGTCTTCGCCGCCGCCACCGCTTTGTGTTTGCATCGTCCTCGTCTTCGTTTTCAGGATCTATTAGAAATCGGAGAACACCCGGGAGTTTTCTTCGCACTGACCGGGAGAACGAGGATCGATAAATTCTTAAACTGCCAGACGACGAGAAATTTTACTCTTCAACGTCAGCGTTGTTTTGCGTTACGCCCCGAGAAACTTGTGTGGAATCCCGCTTGGCGTGAAAGAATCTCGGGGAGGAAGACAAATTAAGGAGAGACTGGATCTGCGCTGATATTGAGGAACGGCAAATTATGGTAAAGTTGAGACATATAAAGATTTTTATTTTGCAATTTCGGGCATATGCGTACATTCCGGACTTTCGATTGAGGCAAAGTTCAGATTAACGGTCCGCCGATCTCCAGGCCTTCCGGCGTTTCGTCTGGCAGAAGATTAAGGATATCTTTACCAAAACTCGCTCTTGTTGTTCTTATGAAACTTTACCAGTTTGTGAGGAAATACATTTTGAATTGATTGCCTACCTCAAATGGCATCGTCCAGCAATCTTAAGCTTTAAACGCTCCAAATTTTGATTACCGTCCTGCGATCGGCGCGACGCGTCATTGGTGGCTAATAAGAGACGATGAAGAGGCTCTTCCACATCGATTCGTCGCACGAAACGAGATTAGTTACCGGCGTTTAATGTCTCAATTGGAGAGCACGTTCGCTTTTCACGTAACAATTTTGTGGATTTCGTCGGTGGCACGTTTCCGAGATTAACCGCGTGCCTAAACCGCCTCGGAGGAATAGTCACACCATAGTCCAAATATCTTTACGGCGAGAATCGAGTTTAGGATATATCCTTTATACAGTAACGAAGAAGAACGGGCTCCGGCTCTCGCGCCCCGAACGACCCCGGGAAACGAGAGGAAGAAGCAGAAGACCAACCGACGAGAACCGGGCCCGGGCTCTTTCATTCTCTCCTCTTCTCCATTCCGCCGAGTTCTCTAGACCGGCCCGCAGCATCCAATCATTAAACTCTACCCGTCTCTCTTTTTCGCCTCGACCAGCGACATTATTTGTCTTCATTTTTACCAGTCCCGTATTTCATACCCGTCGGCATCCTACACACTGATTCCGCATTAGATCCGAGGCTTGACCGTGTCTTTTTATCGCTTTGGTAGGCCCGCGAGTTCGTTCGGCCAGACGTAATGCGTTTCGTTGGAAAGTTAAAGAAAAAGTATCTCTGATAAGCGATAAGTAAAATAGCCCTCTGAAATTCTCGTCGTAAAAATAATTGAAGAATTATAATCTTTTTTAAAGTTTCATGACAAGTAACAATAAAGTGAGGCTCATTGGAAGAATCTTTTTTGGTGCATTTTTTTCGACATATCGCTAATGTACGGAAACGTATGTATCAAAACTATTTATTCTCGTGTCCTGTTAATTTTTTTCGTAAACACATTCAAGCGAGTCAAATTTTCAAACTTTTTTTTCATTGCTTCAGAACGAGACATGTAGTACGCAAAAAATATAATTCGACAGTTTTTTTGTTTTTTTTTTTTTAAATTTAATTCGTATATTTTTCACCAAACCGAAAAGACGCAACGGCGAAAAGAATCCACCGTACATGGAAATGTGTGTCAAATTGAGTTGATTGCTGCAATTTTTTTACCTTTGCGTGTAATTTTTTTTTTCATGCACGACCAACCACTTGCACGAAGAGAGTGCGTTGACTTTTTTTCTTTTAATTTCAAAAGGCTTTCAACGCGCTCGGTGTAGTTGCTTTGGGCGATCGCGATTCGCGCGAGAGGGCCGGAGATCGATCGTAGCACGCAAAGGGAATTTCTCCGGACTCGAGTTCCCATTAGAATTCTCCGGTCAGTCAGGTTTTCTGTTATCCCTTCACGAATAAACGAATGAGGATTTCCTACAGTCCCGAGCGAGATCGTCCGGCACAGTCCCACAGCCGGTGCACCCTTTTGCTCACGACGTACTCACGAGGTGAGGTTCCCATGGCTCCCCGGGACCCCCCAATTATCCAACGAGATCCAGGCTCTTTAATCGGCTCCCGAGTCCTCCGAAGGCTCGGTGGCTCTTTCGGCCCACTCGAGGGGTTTTCATTTCCGTCCGATGTATAAAAATTCGTCCCCTTTCGCCGATTCCACAATACCCCTAAATAAATTCTATATAATTTTTTCCGACAACACTGTAGAAAAAGAAATTCGTACGAAATTTAATGTATTGGCACTGGAAGTTTTTATGCACTAAACTGGTATAAGGTGGTAAGGTAAGTAGCCCAGTTTTCGCCATTTTCAATTGTTAAATGGAACATTTATATACGTATTGCGACATTAATCAAGAGTAAAACCCGCTCTTCAACATGTCGTCAATTTCTTTTGTATTAAACGGAAACTGTATTTATTATTAGTATAAATTGCGTTCGATGGCGGTAACTGGGATAGCGGCGGAAACTGGGTCGTTTACCTTATTACCTCATAAATTGCATGCTCAATTGTGATGAAAATATAATTTTCATTATATTAAAAGCATTAGAAGTACTGTATTTTTAATAATTTACCTTCATTTTACTATTAAAGTTCTTTGATTTAAATGAAAAAGGTAAATTAATTTTTCATCACAACAATACATTAAATTGAATCAGTTTCTGCATAAGAACTTCCAGTCCGGTACATGAAGTTTGCAATCTTTTACTTACAACTAAAATCCTGATTCGATGCCCCTCAAAAATATTATCTTCTCCTAACTCCAAAAGAAACGACTGTAAAAAAAATGTTGAACATAGAAGGGTTTCTTCACGACGCGGCTTAAAAAAAATAATAATTAAAAATGTAAAAAGAAGATTGACGGAAAGCTTGACGTCCTTCCGATCTTGCCTACCGATCGAATCGAGAACGCGAAGCGCCACTAACGAGAATCCTAGGGCCCTCGATCGTGGATCTTCGTGGCCGATAGCGATCCTTGGCGCTTCGAGGATTTTTGGCGGGAAGGAAAAGAAATATATGTATAGAGGGAATAAAGAGAACAAGAAGAAGGCGGCGTTTCGCGGCTCGGGGGTTGAGAGACCCTGAGGGAAGGACCGGTTGGTTCTTTCCTCTCGTTCGCGCGCATCGCGACCGAGGAACCTTCGAAGACGTTAACGGGCCTCGCACACAACAAACATACGCACACAGAAACGAGTACACGGACGGAACGGGAGAGGAGAGAGATTTTTGTGTTGTGCCAGGGCAGAGAGAGGCTCATCCTGTCGGAGGCTGTTCTTCGAGGGTATATTCTCTCTAGCGAGCAACTCTTCTCTCAGTTCTTTCCGCCGGTTCGTACATATACAGGAGAAGAGCCGCGCGGCATAGAGCAGTAGCCTGTACGAGAATTGAACTCGGTAGGGCCCCCGTAGGGTCCCTCTCTGTCCAACGAGACTTCTTTTTTTTCTTCATGGTAGCAGCAAACATAAAAATACCTTAGGAACTTATTAACATAATGCCGCGGCGGGCCATCGAAAAGGAGTAAAGGTACATTGTCCCCGTCGCGGGGCATTGAGAAACGAGGGGCTGCTTCGCGCCCCGAGTCGTTTCTTCTTTCGGACATAGGATTGAGGATTCAGCAGCCTCGCTTGGCCTGTTACGGGCATCTCGTATGTACTTTTTTTTACATACATATATGTGCAATATATACCCAATGTTTCACATATTAACGGTCTCGAATCATCAGAGTCGTCGAAAAAACGAAACATTTTTATCGAGCCTCGCTCATGTATGGGATAAAAATTTATTTTTGTGGATGAGTTACGATCAATTTTAGGGAGGAGTCCTTAGTGCCAAAGATTTTTTTTTTTCGAACATAGTTGCCTGTTACGGTGATCCCATATATTTATACATGTATGTATACATGTATGTATATATATTTAATCCATATATATATGTGATGTATTCGAATTTCTAAAATTGTAGGCATTATTTTTTTTAATTCTGAACAGCGTGGGATAAAAATGATATTTTCATTGGCGGATTAAGGTCGAATTGGGCCCGATGGCTATAACGGACGAGCGTTGCTAAATTCGTGCTTAAATGGAAATATGTATGGGGATCCTTATTATTTGGGCAAATTTCCGGGTAACGAGCGATGGGTTCGTTTTCCATTAGAGTGAATTTTGCCGGCTCGTTTCGCTGGTCGAGGAGCCTCGGGGGTCGCGGTCGGTCGGTTGGTCCGAAGCGTTGCCGGGCCCGAAGAAGAGAGAGCCCGTCACGTGAAATCAGCTGACAGAATCGGCCATTTTTAAATCCCTCTTCGAACCGGCGATTTAAAAGGCTGTCTCGCCCCGGCTGGGCTCTGCGTCCTTGTCGGGCCTTCGCCAGGCCGCGTCGAGACTGGATCCCTTTCTGTCTCACCGCTGGCCCGGCTCCCTTTCGGGCGGCCTCGAGAGGGGCCCTGCTCTCCAAAGGGACCGTGGTAGAGAACACGCTCGACGGGGAAAAAAGAGACCCACAAAAACTTGATCTCATGCCGCCGCGCTCGGCTCCCACACTGTCAGCTGAAGAAAGAAGATAGCGACCAGTGCGAAGATAAGAAAAGGACGAGGGTAAAGGCCCATTCACAATGGAGAAAATTAGCGGGATTACAATAACAATGTTAAACAAAATGTTTAATGACTGTACGATGGTCAAAGAAAATTCATATTTTGCAGCGGTTTTCCATGGCATGGAACAGAAATTATTGAATTCTTTTTTTAATATATTTTTTTAATGAAAAACTGGACAAATTTTAAACAGAATTATCAGAAAAGGATTTATTGAGCTGAAACGAATATTTTATGTTCAGAAACGTGCAAAAAGAATTTAAAGTACAAAAAAAAAACCAATGTTTTAGTTTTAAAAAATAGGGATTATTGACAAAAAAAAATGGTAAATTTAGACATTTTTTAAAATTTTCTAAAATCTTTATTTAATGTTAAAACTCGTTCACTGTGTACGGTATCTTAACGAGAGTGTGTCATACGTTAAAGGGTTATAATATTGATTTGATTTTTCCGTTGTATATTCGCCTTAAGGGAGCGAAAAAACTTGCCGAGAAGATAAAAGTGTAAAGGAGCGAGATGAAAAGTGAAAGATATACGGAGGAGGCCTAACGAACGATTCGTGGCGAGACAAGAGGGAGCTCTTTCGAGGATACGACCAGGGAGTTCCATTCCACGGAGAGAACACCCTCGAGAGCAATAATTGCCAGAGTAAACGTTGTCCGTTCCCATTTTCCGCTCGTTTCGTCCAAGGTGCCCGGGACGCTTACGTTGACCGAGAAAAATAGCCCAACGAGAAGTTCGTAAAGTGTCGCATCCCGCCCATCGTTCCTCTGTAATGTATTCGACGAGAAACGTCGCTCCGCACCGTCGCGGCGCCGCGTGTGGTCTGGAAAATTTCTAAACTTTTTCTACTCTCTTACCGACCCGAAGCAAAAAAAAAGATTTATCCATTTAACAAAAATTTTGGTCCAAAAAGGTCCACAATTTTATTTCTGGTTAATTTAACAATTTTTTTTTTTGTCAAAAAATCATATTTATGACCTTTTAAGTCGGAAACCTCTGTCAGAGAAAATATTGTTCCTTGATTGTTCGACACTTTTTCGATTGAAAATTAAGGTTAAAGACATTTTTCAGTAAATAAGGTGTAAACAAGATAATGAGAAAAAAAAATTAGGTAAATCGTGAAAGTTTTTGGACAAGAAATGTTAGACAAGTTTACAAACCTTTTTTCACGATTATCATACCACCTGTAGTGGATGCGGAAGAATTTAAAAAATTTCCCAAAATTCGCCTCGAGAAACATTGGCCGACCGAAAATCGGCGACAGTCTGGAGCACTCGTCGGTTCACTTGAACAAAAGGGACGACTGCCACCGCAAACCGTCGAGTATCGTCTGGAAGTCGGCGAGAAAATGGGCCAAGGGTGTGTCGCGAGGACATACAGATACAACTACTGTGCACTTCTTGGCCGAGAACTAAAACTCATCCACGGAAGCCGTAACATGCTAGGATCGGTTGGTTTTCCCGCCAAAAACATCGGAGTCCGGGGGGCCACACTCGAAGACGCCGCCATATACGCTGAAACGCTACGCCCCGGCTAGGCTATAATCTGCAGCCTCTAGGAGTGTTGGTGCGACCCTAACGTCTCTAATTCTCTGTCTTCACTTCGCACACATGTATTCTCCGAGTTTTTTTTTTTCCTTTTTCTTTCTATCCATGAGTTTCACGTATAGCCCGGCTTTGTCGGTGTGACCGAGAGTTCCCGGAATCCTTGGAGACGATGATAAATATTGTAAGAGGATGTCAACCTGTTTGTCCGTGGTAACAGGACCCTTGGGCTAGCCCCCTCGTAGCATAATCTTTCCCAGGACACGAAGGAGCCCGCGCTATCTTTCTCTTCCTTCTTTCTCACCCACTCCAGTTTTCATCTATCGGCCGTTTGGTCATCACTCTCGCGCGCATAGGGTGGAGCCCACAATGGACAAATTTAGGGCATTAGAAACAGCGAATGTTTTTTTTTTTTTTTTTATCACTTCTATCTTTCGATTTTTAAACAGAATTATTACATTTTTAAAAATTGTTAATGTAACGTAAGGCAGATGGAGACTTCTTGAGGTGCTCGATCTTACCGCATCGCAGGCTCAAGGTGTGAAATAGGATTGGTTGGGATTGTCTGAATTTTTTTTATAGATAGATAACGGTAATCCCTTGATGTGCCTCAAAGGTCGATTTGAGTCGTCGTACAATGGTGGAGATAAAAATTAGAATCTTCAATTTATAAAAAAAAGCCCCACGTAATACCCACGTTCAAATTTTTTTTCCCGAAAGGATCGAAAATGGTCAACGCTTTTGGGGATATTTTTATAGGTAGATAAAGACCCCCCTCTCAACATGTGCCAAATGGCAAGTTGATTCGTCGCACGATAACAGAAACAGAAATTAGAATCTAAAAATCAAAAACATTTCGAGTGACCCCGAACCACCCGACCCTGTGAATGCGCAGCTTCTTGTTTCTTCCCACAAACTTTCTCCGCGGTCCTCCGGTAGGTCCTGATTTTCTGAATGCCTTCCGTGATTCCATTATTATAAAAGCTGCCGGTCGACACCCTCAGAGAAACCCACGTGTAAATTCGTAGGTGGAATCGAACTAAAACCCCCCTTACCTACCGTGGCCCGCAAGGATGCGGGAAGTTGGCATTATACTCGCGACCCGTCCTCTTCTTGATCCTGACTCCGCTCGGAATTTATAGAGGACGACCTACGGGCTTGGTCGTCCTTGAAACCTATCTCTCCATCTCCGTTACGCATTAATCTTCGACTCCGATGCCGCGTCGAGGGGCTCAACCGGTTTCCAGCTTAATCTCCTAACACAAAATTTCACTGACCGCCCTATTCATCATATTATTGTTTTATCACGTTCATCGTGAAAATGTTCCGTAGCAACATTTTTTTTTAAATTATCATTGCGCCCTCCAAGTTGGTCCACACAATTGTTCAGCCTTGGGCGAATTCGCCGAGGCTGAAAAACGCTTCGTGTCCACGTTAGAGTCAATTTATCGTCAAATTATCCGGTGACGATTCCGAACAAGCCCTTTCAGACGGGATCGAAAAAAGGTTTTTTTCCGAATGGGGCGTACTTGAAAAACGCGTTCAGGTTCAGGAGAGACTCCGAGAGCCGTTTAAAGGCGGTCCGGTCGAATCTTGGATAGGGTGATCTTCCACCAAATTAGCTCCAAAAAGCGGATGGGCATATCCAAAGCTTCCACGTTCTGAAGTATACATTCGTACGCCCCTTCGACTGACTCCTTATAAACGACGTACCAGTTTTCCTTTTATTTTTCCGTCTTACCCCCGCAGCCGTTACTCACCCTGTCACCCCCACGCATATGAATGAACGAGGAAGAAAAAACAGCTCGTAAATTTATTACATCGAAGCTTCTGAAATTCCGCGAGAGGGAACTAATAAAAATTGTGAAGGAAAAACCCCCCGAGGGATGCGGATCCGAGATGGTCCCGAAGACACAGAGAAGCCGCCGCGGAGAGAGGCTCTCAAGGCTTCTCCGGGTTTACAGGTTTAAAGGGACGATCTATCACCCACACATAGAGATCCGTAGATCCCTCGTCGCGGGAGTGTTAAATCCGAGGTCGAAAAACGCTTGGTCTTTAAAAAAAAATCCCACGACAGGTACCAAAGTGGACGAAGGGTGGGAGTCTCTCGCTGCGAGAGGGATGATCGTCGGAGGTGCCTCCGAGGTGAGAAGCCGTATTAGTTTGGACGAAAGATCGAGGCGAAACAAGGACGGTGAATGAAAACAGCGGATGAAGAATGGAAAGGCTACAGGTTCACCGTTTGTTTTTCCGTCTCGTTCTATCGCGACGAGGAGGAAGAGAAGAGCTTCAGGGACAGGTAGTAAACTCCCTCGTAGACCCCCGTAGGTATACACTGTTGCCTGGACAGGTACCACACAAAGTGGCCAACGTCTTCCCACAGCTATACCCGAGTAAGCTGGACGAAGAGGGAGGGGGGGGATGAAGGGAAAAAAAAGCGTCTCTTCCCTTCTTCTTCTCTGGTCCGGTGATCGTCGACGACGTTCCGATTGGGATCAGGAGCCACCCCCGGGGGCGCACCGACGGAAAGGAAGCGAGAGGGTGAATTGGGCGGGGTAGCTCGCTTTCGTCTTTACGACATTTTTATTGAAGGAGAGCCTCTTTGAAGGGCGAGGAGACACAGTGGACCGGGAATTTTTAAAGGTCCTTCTTCGTCCTCTCCAGCCTTTGGATTCTTTTCCATCGATGCCCGCGGATTCGCAACAGTCTCTCATGCGGGCTTCTCTCGAATAGAAATGAATTCCGTTCCGATGGAACGGGAGCTTCAGGGACGAAGACGAATGAGCGTAGGAAATCGGCGGGGAAGACTCCTGAGGGTAGCATCGATCAAACGTTGTCAATTATTTAAGGTCGCATGGTTTTTTAAAGTTGCCCCACGGTCGCGTTATCAGTTATTAGGTTTTCTGTCAATTGGAAACTCGAGAGACTTATTTCTGATGTCAGGCGGTAAGAAAAGAAGGTTTGTACATTTATCAAACAATTCTTTACAAAGGGTTCATATTTTTGTTGTCGTCAATATTAGAATTTTTTTTTTTTATCATCGAACAAAATAAATCGTAATATTAACGAAACGAAAAAATCATAAAATTACGAAGAAAAAAAATGAACGTTTGTAGGCGAGAAGTTTCAAAGAAGCAGACGAATGAGCGTAGAAAATCGCGGGAAAGACTCCTGAGGGTAAATAAGGCGCGGTCAATGATTTACGGTCGCATGGTTTTTAAAAGTTGATCTGCGGACGCGTTACCAGTTCGTAGCATTTTTGCCAATTGGAAACTCAGGAGATTTCTTTTCGATCTTAGGGAACAAGTAGAAAAAGGTTTGCACATTAAACAAACATTTCTTGACAAAGAGTCCATTGTTTTTATTGCCGTCAATTTTACCATTTTTCTTTGTCAACAAATCCTATTTTTTACACAAAAAAAATCATAACATTTCAAGCCAAATAATCGCAAAATTACCAAGAAAAAAATGAAAGTTTGTAGACAAGTATTGTTTGTTAGATTCGTGAACCTCTTTTACCGCGCGGTGGTACAATTCGAGCGATAGGATAGCGGGCGCAGTGGAATGGTAGCTCCGAAACAGAAGTGTAAATATTTGAGCCATCCCAGCTGATACTTTTCTCCTTACGATATTCTCCCGTCTCTTTTCTCCCATACGTAGAATACGGAGAAGGTCTCTTTAAAGAGAGGGAGGCCGAGACGCTGCGCGAGACACAAACACGCCGGTACCGGGGAGCGATCAGCTGAGTCGGAGGAAGGAAACCGTGGACGGGAAGAGAGAAGGAGACCCTCTCGAAGCCTCTTCTGTATCCCTTCCTTTCTCTTATTCCTCGCCGCGCACCCGAGATGTGCCGAAGAGCGTTGGCGGGAAACCGAGTCCCGGACCGGTCTTTGCCGCGCGTTCGTCTTCGGTCTATCGTGTCGGAATGTCGGAGGCATGGGGGGGGGGGGGGGGAGGACCTGTGTCTTGGCTCTCGTTTGTATGAAGCTTCCGACGTTCCTGGAACTCTCCTTCATCCCCCGCTCTCCTCCCGTTTGCCGCTCCCTTCTTTCTCTGCCCCCCCCCCCCCCCCCCTTCTCATTTCATTTGCATTCAAGAAACGCGACGATAGCGAGGAGGCATTTAACGAACGTGCGATAGCGAGATACTGTACAGGATGAAAGAACGATCCGGAGGAGCTAGGGATAAGTTCACCGGAGGATTATCTTTCGGGAAGAATTTTCTTTTTCGTTTTTTTTTCTTTGGAGATTTTTTTTTCTTCGACCCGGTTCTACGTCTATGCGTTTCTTAATTTAGCCGTGTCTATACTCGGAGGAAAAAACATTGACGCGATTAATTTGGACGACTTTTTTCTGTCTCTCGACATAATAAATCACCTACTAGGCGTTTATTGGGATGGGACTAGGATATTTAATTTGATTTGAACAATTTTTTTTTAAGGCGATGATATATTGTTTTCCGGTGTACACGGTAAATATTATCTGTACATTTAATATTCCTTGTACGACAATTTCCGCAATTAATTTTCTTATTAATTATATACGTAAATAAAAAATACACATATTGTAAAATGAACGAGAAAAAAGTTGTAAAAATTTTTCGCCGACTTTGAGACATTTCATCGATGAATCAAAGAGGAAACGTTTTTCGACCCATAAATCAAGATAATCCAGAAAAAGTTTGCATTATCAATATTTTTCCTGACTCGGCCACCTTCGCAAATATTTCTTGTTTGATCCATCGTGGATGAGAATTCGTATCTGTGTCGACTAGATACGCGACAAGCAAGCCCCTTAAAATACTTAATATTATCGCTTCGTTAAGATAACGTTTAAAGCCCCGTAGCTACAGGGCCTTTAAACGAGATATTATGTGTAGAATTTTTCTTTCAAAATGCATCAATCTTTGGGACAGGCGATAAGTCTCAAGGATGAACTTAGATGCGATAAACCGTGTATAACTTGGTTTTTTCAGTCATAGTGTCGTCAATGCAACAGAAAAAAAAAATTCGTTCCAAATCGCTCGCGCTCTCTCCCGAAAAAGATATCTCAAATGCCAGTGTAGGAGTGTACAATGAAGATAGAAAGATTCTAGGAATCCTGCGGGACCGAGGGATAAAGATCTGAGAGTCACTCGGGAGTAATAAACGTTTCGGGTTTCACAAAATAACTCCCAACGAAACTTCAGCAGGTAATACATCCGAGAGACGTCGCGGAACATTGTTTAGTTCGATCTAAATATTGTAATCTTCACGAAAGCTCGTTATTTCAAGCTTCGTGACAATTATGTGAAGTCCAGTTCAAACAAAAAGAACGAAGAATCGCAAACGTACCCACGGACAGACGGACGGACGGACAAAAATGAAAAAGCAACGTAAAACACGTTTTCAGACCTGAATTTTAGAATCTTTTTTTTTATGAGGATGCTTTTTGTCCTTGCACACGTCGTGTGTGATGAGGAAGTAAAAGAATGGAATAACCACATACAGATCAGCAGAACTTCTCAGCTGAGGGAATTGACCGGTTCGTCGAGGTCCAAAAGTCGCAAGGATACGCGCCGTCATGTTACCCCAAAAATTTTGTTGGACTTACGAGGTGTATGAAGACCACGTGTTTTTCTCCCCTGGAGTCGGAGACTCCACGCTGATGCTGCCGTTTTCTAGGTCTGACAGGGTCATTGTTTTCTCGGAGCGGAAGACGTGGCTGAGTGGAAAATGAATCTCCGAGTGCTCCTGCTGGTCGGTGAAAAACCAAAGAAACGAACTAGTGCCCCGCCGGCAACTACGACGCCAGTACGGGACATTTGTTTGCTCTTCTTTTGCCCTCGTGAACCCGGTTAGCCGGAGGACCATAATTCAACAGTGCGCACTACGGTTCGCTGGCGGGTTCAAAGATCGCAGTTTAAGAACAATTGTTTGGTTCAGGAGAAAACGCCTTTCTCAATGCCGCAAAATAAGAAATGAGCTGACAACGAAATGGCGAATCGTCTATAAGTGCGCATATTTTACGAATTTTAATATAAAAAAAATTTGACACACATGATCTCAAGACCTTGAAGCATACAAAATATCGGTTTCTGAAAAATCAATATTATTCACAAGAAGAAATGAAAATCCGCCCTTAACGACTCAGCTCCGGAGTGAGGTTTCTTTAAAAAATGAAAGAAAAAATCCTATAAATCTTCGAAGCTAGTTATCACACAGATAGGGAGAACTTTGTATCTCTCACGATTTACAACGGGCGGGATTCCTGTTGGGCGCGCGGGACTCGACGACGCTTACGATGGCGCCAAGATCATTCTGGAACCTGGCCGGCCAGCGTTTATACACTCTCACACAAGCACGCGAAAACAAGCCAGAGACGAAGGCGTGTTGGCATGCGTGGCTGTTTCAGGCCCACCACATAGTAGCTCACCAATAAACTCTGAACATTCCGACTTGTACGTGCATCTATTACTTCCTGAGAAAAGCTCAACCATTTTTGGGCTTCGCGCGAGCTGCTACCATTGTCATTGGATTTTTAATAATTCAAGAACGCACAACCCAAGGTAGGGCACATTTTCTATAATTTCTTATTTTTTAATCCGGAAACATTGGGACTTTGATTTAAAAAAAAAGGTAAAACTGAAGATATTGCATTTCGTGGCTTCGAGTAGTAGTAGTTGAAGAGCTTTATTAGCCTCAGTAATACATGATTCCGTGGTGTTGCATGTATACATGTGTGATTTATTTTCCCTCAGGCTAATGGGCCACTGACGGAGGTCCTTCAGCCCGTAATTTGTATTTATCTATAGAGTACATCACAGATATCAATTAAAACCTTGCTTGTGGAAAAGACGATACAATCGATCGTTTAATCCCCGTCTAAACCCGCTAGCTTAAGCTATTAGTATAGCATTTTTATTATACTAATAGCTTAAGCTGGCTGGTTCGTAGCTCTGTTTCATTATATTCTATTGCGGAGATTATTTTTTTTAAATCGTGTGTGCTGAGAATTTGTGTTGGGGACGTTGTTTGCTGGGAGCATTCTAAATAACGGCATGGTGGATTCGAGACGTTGCTGCGCAAAGTTCATACTGAGACTTTTTAATCTATCTGTGATTGGCTCTATTTTCGTGATGGCGTACAACATTTCGTTTGAGGTCTCGTGGATTCGAAATTAAACCAAAAAATTAATTTCATTTTTGATGAAAATTTTTCATATTCGACGATCAGGACGAGGATTTGCACGCGCCCACATCGCCCCGCATCGCCCGCACATCCTGTCTGGCGAGAGCCCTACCAGCCCTACAGGAAAAGTAATACCCCCCCCCCCCCCCCCCCCCAAAGAAATTCGAGCTGAACTCTCGGGAGAGAAACACGCGAGAGTATCCTTCAGATTTTCTGAACCCTTTTTTTTAGTCAAGAATACTCAACGGAAAAGAGTTTGTATTACGGTGGGAGAGTGTGTAACAACTGGACGGAAGGCCTCGCGGTTCACCGCACCGGCCGATTTCATCTCGGAAAGGTGGCGAACGTATCTCGAGGGGTTTGCATCGATCGAAGAACTACCGGCCAACGTTCCACCCCACACTCCGTTTCCAATATACCCACAAAATTCGCAGTTGCCGATGTAAAAAGAGCTTCCTCTATGAGGAAGCAAAAATAAATCAAATTAATTTTTCGTCAATATATTTTATTTTATTTTTCGTAAATTTGATCCATACGCATTCGAAAAAAGGTTTGAAAGGATGAAAAAACCTTGCCGACATTTTCCGCAAGTACCGAAGCGGTGTTTTTATCTCTTCCTACATCCTCGTCTTCGTTAGGTCCGACGAAGCTATTTTCTCGAGGTCGCACCGTTAATCTTCGGAAAAAGTTTGGCGCGTATAGAAGAGAAGTGGAAGCCGAGGAGGGAAGAAAAACAGTCGCGGAGCTCTGCAGGAGCGCCGAACACGTATTCGTCGGTCGGAGAGCGGGAGTGGACTCATCTCCCGACAAACGGACCGACCCTGGTACGGGAATATCGGGAGAAGAAGAAGAGCCAAGTCACCGCTCGGTTCTCGTCTCTCTTCCTCCCCGGTCGTCCCGGTCTCGTTCTCTCGTGAAACTCTTCGCGATGCTGGTGCACTTGTACCTCGGTAATACGTCCCGTCGCGTTTTCCACTCCGGAGTCGAAAACGAACGAGCCCGCTCGGCCGAACACGAAATAGAAATGGAAATAGCCGAGAGCCAGACTCGGATCTTCGACTGGGAGGAGAATCGACTCCCTCCTCGTCTCTTTACGACGACAGGTCTCACAATATTGCGTTGATTGCCCGGGGGCCGGCTTCCCGGAAAAGCTCGAGAGCACCATGGGACTCGTCGCAGTTTGTTGCGTGGACGGGGAGGAAGAGGGCGGCTCGAGGGAAAAAAATGAATAATAAAGTAGCGGTGTGATATTCATAAAGAGGGTTTGTCGAATCGATATTTTGTAGTCAAACTTTGGAGGGCTTGAATGGAAGACCTCCTGTGAATTTTGAAAATCGTGAACGACCGTCGGATCCATATTTGTCTCACGTGGAGAAAAAGTATAAAATATATCAAAAACATATATCTGGAATACTTGAAAAATATTCCCGCGGAAAAAGTTTGTGTTTCAGATATATTAATTGAAATTTACCATATAGAGGAAAGAATTTCGTAGATTTCGAATATATATTTTTCATAGATTTAATGTTATTGTTGTTTATTTATTGATGGAGATACTGATTTCAATATGGATTTCCGTTTCTCGGGTGAAAGTGCCAAAAAAGTGTACTTAAACAAAACAATTAACTTCGACATTTATTTCGATGCCGGTATGTAATTTGTGGATCCCTTGCTCGGGCCTCACAAGATGCATGTTACAAGTGTGTATATATATATTTTTAAAAATATAATAAAAAAAAAAGATTACAATAAAAGCCACACCGTGAATCAACCACGTGGCAAAAAAGGAAGGCCCGCCGAACGGTTGAATAAATAAATAACAATAAAAATCGTATCGCGAAATTAAAAAAGGGGTCATTGAAACGAAAACCGTTGGTCTCGGCGATCGCGGACGTGCCGGCCGGTCTGTCGTCGAGTGCGATGAAATTTATCGCCGAACTCGCAGAACGACGCATTAATTAATTCGTTCGGTATTCGACAACGTTTGTATATCTATATACACATACATACATATGTGTATATGGATATATATATATATATATATATATATATATATATATATTGCACGGGATAGAGTTCGCGAGCGTACCCAGAGCCGTGGAATGAGAAAGAGAACAAGTCGAAGACGGCCTTGAATTCGCGGCAGAGAGGCAGGGAGAAGGAGCGAGAGGACCGTCGTCGTCGAGACGGCGGTGCACTTGTCGAGAGAAAGAGGAGTAAGGGAAAGAGAGGGCCCCTAGAAAGCGTACACAAGCGAGTTTAAATGTCTGGCCATTTAAATCACATGTGTGCAGGAAGGCTCGACGAGCACGCACGTTCCTGGGAGCGCGCACACGCACTTCTCACAACTAAAAAGAAGCTGAGCTGTGGGCGTTATTGGTAACGTGGGGTAGGGTTTTTTCGGCTCTCCGGTGGTCCCCCCCTTCCCTCCCTCTAGCCTCCAGCTCCTCTTTCTCCACCTCCATCGTCGCGGCATGTTGATTTGCTTTATTTTTTAACGGTCGCCACAACGATATAACCATCGGACGAACGAAAGAGGAAACTGGGCACTCGAAACAAATTTCACATAGGGGTTCGCCGTGACCTTTTTTTCAAATTAAGCGTCCCAAGTTCAATGCGATTTTTTGTGGAAAAAAGAATCGGGGATTAATGCAGCTTGCATTTTTGTTTTCTTTAAATTGAATTAAGAGTTATAATTTGGGGTTCATATACAATTGGACGTTTCATATCAAAGACGATGTTTCTAAAAAAAGAAAACAAATACCCGTTGCATTTTATTATCATTATTTAAAAAAAATTAAGATGGATTTGGTTTTAAAAAACCGTTGGGTCACTTCCAGATGATATAGCGGCCTTCTTAGCTGCCTGCGAGTGCAACAAGGACGAAGGAGTTTTAGATTCGGCGGGAAAGGCTCTCAGGCTTAAACTCCTCGGGGCTCCAGAAGGATCGTTAGAGCTGAAAGGAACCCACGAGGATCGAAAATAATAAAAACAGAAGTTGATCGTCAGAGGTGCTCAACCGTGACCATTTTCATTGCGCAGCCATCGCTATCATCGTCGAAACAAATGTTTTATTTCATTTCGACCTTTTTTGGATTTTGGAGTAGTTGACAATTAAACACAAAATTAAAAATTTCATTTTTAAATCCACTATAAGGTATATTCGTTTCAGACACCAATAGGCAATCGCCGTTAGCAAACAAAAGGTCGTTAAAAACGAAAACTGAACGATAGCCGTGTACGATTTATCTGCGACCGAGAGATCTCGTTCTTGGGCTCCTCGAGACACACAAGACTTTTCTTTCTCCCTCTTGGGAGCGAGGCCGGACATTGGAAAGACATTGAGGGGAAAAAAGTGAGGTGAAACAACGAACCGTGGCTTCCACTGAGAGAACTGACCAAAGAGTGTGTGCCCGGAATCTTATAGACTATACACGAACACAACCCTTTTTCACCACCGGTCCGGCGAGTCGCCGGGAACGAAGTGCGGTCGTGGCGGGTTCGTAGGCGGTCAAACGCGCCGGATTCGAGAGAAAGATCCCGCGCGCGGGAACACTCGATGGACCAACCGACGCGACGAAGAGGACCAACAAAAATTACAAAACTTCCGTGACACCTGTGACCTACATATTAAATAACGCCATTATACAAACGATTTCGGATCCTTTTTTTTCGTCACTTCTTTGAACAACCCAAATTATTCTCCGACGTTGGGATAAGAGCTGTTTGGACTAATTTATAAATTACAGACACGCGTTTTATCTAATGAAACATTTCCGCGCAACATTTTTTTGTTAGGGACGTTTCTTTAATTTTTTTTTTATAAAAAAGAAAAATCACCTTGGTGAATGAAATTATGTCATTTCAAGATTGTAAGTATGTGTTCTTGCTTGCAAAAAGAATGAGACGCGCGGGAGTAAACCTAATTAATCTAAGTTATTTTATATTTAAAAAATTAATTTGAACTCCAAACAAATTTTTTTTTTTAATACAAAAAAAAAAACTAAAATGGAACTTGCCCTACATTTTGTTATCTTCAAACGTGGAGATTTTTTAAAATGCACGACACACCATCACGGACAATTGATCATATGGAATTTTTTCTATACTTTTTTTTGCTCAAAAAAATTAAATAAACACGTTTTGCGACCGAAAAAAATTTAAGAACCTTTTTTGTTTATGTCAATCAAAGCCGGTGCAGAGTCAACGACCAAGTCGACTTCGAAGGCGAGTGTCGTCGAGCACTTTTGTTCATAAAACGAAGGATACTTCCTGGAGCCGTTCGCCACACCCCGCAAACCGCGGACGCACAAAGCATCAAGAATGTGAATAAAGTGTACAAAGGATTCTCGCGCGCGAGAGCCTCGCGCATAACCGACGACGGAAAAACTATTTTCCACCATTCACGTGCACAACAACTATAGTCGCTATCCGTAAAGGACCGCAAAGCTCTCAACGTGCAGCACGCACAGGTCTCGTTACGACCTCGCACCCTTTCACGTCACTAACGCGAGAGCCTCTCGTTTTGACGTCGGCAAAATCCTTTGCTAAACTCGCTTCGAAGTACCCACGCCCTGCCCTTTGTCCCTGTTTTACCGGGTATCCGCAAGAATTTTGAGACTCAGAAATAAGAAAATTCTCACACTCTGAAAAAGATTCCGAAAAAAAAATTATATCACCTTTTAATGTAAACCAAAATGTTAAAAAAAAAAATGGTTCGTTGCCATAAAAAAAGTAAAATAAAATAAAAATATTGGGAACTGCAACCAATAAGTGGGCGTTAAAAAAAGAATACAATAAAAAAATCTTCCGTTCTGCTCAATAAATTAAAAGCAAAAACAAAAAGAAACAAATTAACCTAAGAAAACTATAGTAAAAGTAACAGGAACATAAATTTACGATAACAAAAGAAACAATCTAATTCCATTATCTCATGATATGCCGAACGACGAACAAGAAGCCGATAACAAGATTAACTACATCGAGACAGTCGTTGGGAAGTCGCGGATGAAGAGTCGACATATCACCGAGTCACTTAAATAATCCCATCTATCCACAGACAGCCATCGCCAAAATAAGAGCGAGTTTTATCAATAAGAATCATCCAAGATTAAAAACAAAAAAATTAATCGGAAGTTTCAGCTCTAAACGAGCCACCGAAAAGAATGAGATGTTGCGACAAGGCTCGTTGGGCGAGGATTAAGGGATCGCTTCGTCATTCGATCGCCACGACCATTTCCCGCCCGGAAGATTACAAGAAGAAGACGAAGAAGAAGTGTATTAAAAAAAAGCCCATAGAAACTCAACATCGCATTGAGAAGTAACCAAGAAGACACAACTCGAATAAAAAAAAAAAAGAAAAAAGTACAACAAAGTTGGAGTGAAAACTCGAGCACAGCGAAGGGGAGAACCGAGAGAGCGAGACGGTGGAATTCGATGAATGAAACCAAGTCTTGAATGAACGCTCGGCTCCGTTTGGAATACTAGCCTTCAGCCGAAAGCCTCCTCTCGTGTCGTCCCCGTCCATCCGTTCGGGTTCGAGTAGCGCGGGTGAAACGAGGATGGAACACGGAGTGGGAAAGACTGCGGTATAGTGCCTACTTCCAGCGCTATAATGCAGGTCGGTCCAGAGTGTTTCTTCCTCGCTCTCCTTCGGCTCCTCCGGTTGTTCTCCGTCGCTCCGTTCGTCCCTGGTCGTCGCTTCCTCCTCGCCTTCCAGCATCGCTTCGCTATTTGTCCCGGTAGGTATTTAAACTTTAAAACCTCTCGGCCTAAAATGCCCGGGTCTCTTCTGTATCTCCGGCCCTTTTGGTACTCCAGCGATTCGGAACTGAGGTAGATCTGTGTGTGTCTGCGGAAGAGCGCGGGCGCTAGCTTGTGCCCGATGGAATCCGCATTGGCAGTTCAGTGAGGTTCATTGTGAGGG
Source organism: Exephanes ischioxanthus (assembly GCA_958510785.1). NCBI lineage: Eukaryota > Metazoa > Arthropoda > Insecta > Hymenoptera > Ichneumonidae > Exephanes > Exephanes ischioxanthus. The sequence continues at coordinate 11,887,585 of OY294020.1, read as the reverse complement.
CGTATTATAGGTGCGTATCGGACAGTCGAAGCACAATAATACGTGTAGTACAACATACACGACGCGCCACACGAGAATACAATAATAACGCAAAGCCGTTTACGCGCCACCTACCACGTGGGAACTCGCGGGCTCCTTTAAGTACACGCGCCCTTCTTTTTAACGTCGTACCGACTTCTTGGAAAATTCCTCGTCGATCTTGGATGGCTATATGTGGAGATCTCCTGCGAATTCGATTCCGGTGTTCGGGGGATACCGGAATGTCGTCGATGAGGGTGAGAACATTGAGGAATTCAAAGCCGACTTATCGGTATGCGGGGCTGATGGGGAACTTGAGAAGAAAAATGCTGGGAGGATTCTTGGGCACGATATTGGGCAAATAGGACTCGAGAGTAATTTTTGAACGCTGAAACAATTTCATATTTTGTTAATTGGAGCTTTTGGATGTAAACTTTACAGCACTAGTTGCAGTTTTATATCGTTATCGACTGTGTCCGTAACCAATGGATATTCCTTTTTAAGAATAGTTTATTTATGTCGTTTTTTTTTTTGCCGAATATCTAACAAATTATAAGAGCATGTGTAAAAATTACAAATGTGACAAAATCCAAACCTCTCGACCGATTCTTACCAAATTCAACAGCGAAAATTGTTTGATGATAGTCTACTTCTGTAGAAAGTTTTAGCCGGATGACTCAAAATTTGCGACAGAACACACTTGTTACGAAAAATTCAAAATTTGATAAAAGCTGAACCAATGTTTAAATTGCTACGTAAATTATTTTAAAAAACAGAGGCACCTAACTGCTTTACTTCCGTGCCAAATTTCAACCGGATTGATAAAGCTGTTCTTGAGCTTTGAACGCGCACGCACGCACAAAAAAATGTCATGAAAATGAAGGTACCTATGCGGAACGAAACCGATCAAAAGCCATCTTTAGATCCAAAATAACAGCTCTGCTAAAGGTCCCGTCATGAACTGTGAGAACCTTACGAAAGGAGCTCTAAATCATCGCGAAGTGGTTCGATCACAAAAAAAAACCCTAACCAGCTACTTTTTGGGTCGTCATTACTTTTAAATGAACCTTTCGCCCTTTCCAGATATATATATTTTTTTATTTTTTTTCCGGGGACAAAAGTAACATTCCGCAGAGAAAGAACGAGAGAAGGGTTCCCCAGTTACATTAGTTTCCCTCAGGTCGAAAACTCGCGCAACATAGTTTTGGGGCTCTGGAGGGACACTCTCGCTCGGGACTCCTTTCGGTTTGTCCTCAACTCGGGACAAAGTGTCTACGCGGTCGTTAGATCCTTTCTGTTCTCAGGACTATCCGTTACACGGTCCGTGCGAGTCCCAGGATCAACGGAGAATGAAACGGGAGGATTCCCGATGTATAATCACGGAAGAGAACGGTGGCGAAAGGTCTGTCCCTTCGTTGTGTTTCCTTTCGTTTCGACGAGACCGAAGATTCTCTTCTACAAAATACTAAAATAAGAAAAAATAATTGAAAAAAAAAAAAAAATCAAAAAGTGGCGCAGGTCATCATCCCGATAGACTCGTCAAGTCGGTGCCTAAATCGACCCATCATCAAATCCAGTGGCTCCTCCAATTCTCCTAACGATTTCACAACCACCGAATTTTTCATCCCTCCGAGAAACTGAACGGCCCCTTTTTTGCACACCAAAGCTGGTCATTAACTCCAACGGCTCCAAAAATCATACTTTGCGTCTTCAACCCTCAGACTCGATGGCAAAATGGTCCCGAGCATCGAAGGCGGTAACGGTTTGCGCTGGTCGGAAAAAAATCGCCAAAAAGGGTAAGAACCAAATCGATGCAGAGGACTTTGCGCCGGACCACCGAGCGAGGTGCAGAACAGAGATGAGAATTGATGGAAAAACGTTTCGTGCTGCCGCGGTGCCATTTTGCCGGGCCATTCGATGAAACTCCAGCGGGACACCTCGGTGGGTTTTTCTCTGTGTCGATTCTTACTTCGAGGTTCCAAACGAGTCCGAATGGTATGGTTGTTCGCCGAAGAGGCTCGACCGCAAAATTGAAACGTTTTCTCAATTTTCTCGTCCGTGGGAGGTGCCGCTGTGCGGAAATGAAGTCGATGGGACGATCGGCCGGAATCGTTGTCAAGGCGTAGACTGAGGCGGAGAGTGGCAAAGTGACTTGACGGCTGGATCGAACTAGGGACGGCCGCTACAGTGGAAACGTTGTGGGTTAGCCGATGCCAGCCTTGAATGAGTCGATCGTATGTATACGAAAAGGGTTGGAGCCGCAGACTCGACATCCGGTCCACGACAACGGCGACGAACGAACGCTTCCTAGGACGGCGCAACGAGGGGTATTATGTATCGTTGATCCGTATAATTTCATTAATACACAACGGAAAGGAGGCGAGGTATCCCTTTTTCTTGGCTTGCGCACCGGAATGAAAAACCGAGAGAAATCGAAGTGACAGAGTGTGAAAAGTGTGTCTCATCGAATTATTCGATGAGCGATGGATCGAAGAAAAATAAGAAACGTATTTCGCCTCGCTCGTGTTGACTCGATGGAGAAAATGTAAATTTGAGTTTTACGGTTTAGAAGAGTCTTCGAATACAAATTATTTTTATGGAATATCTTCGGTTAAAGATGTCCGAAAAATATTTGTGAAAAATTCTTTGAAACAAGTCGATGAATTTGATGTATTTTATAATTTATTACATTTATTTTTTTATGTGTATTTTTTTAAGCGATATAATTGTTTTTTTTTAAATGTGAAATAATAGATTCAGGTTTACCCAAAGACAATGTTGTCATTATAACTTTCTGCTCGTTGAAATGGATTGTAAAGACAATTGTTACTTATTTTTATCATGGAAGCTGTACCGTTTCTATCATATGTTGAAAACAACATAAAGGTCCCCCCCCCCCCCCCCTTAACAATTTCGGAGGTCATCGTTCGACAATGACGATAATTACAACAAAGACAACACACAAGAGCGCGGTTCGCGAGAGAGAGTGATCGGGGCACAAGAACGTTTGGGAAAATATATTCATCCCCCGAGGGAGCTCCGAGATCCTGCAGTCTGCATCGACCCCGGAGCACCCGGAGTACTGAACACCCCCTGAGGATTGGCAATGCATTGCCGTCCCCAAGAGCTCGAGCTCTCGCCAACCGCATTGAAAATTAAAAACTGCTTTCTCTGATGTCCGACTTATACCTTTTTTGTAATATCACCAAAAAATAACTTCTTTTTCAACCCTTCCACAGGCTTCGAAAATCTCGCTCCAATTTGACCAAAAAGTTATTAAATAATAATAAATAATTCAGCAGTACAAATTTTTTTTTTCTTAATTAAAGATCGATCGATCAATTAATTCCTGATAAATTTGTCTTTGCTAGAGTCGAAAAGTCGGCGTCACGTTTCAGTTTAGAGTTTCGTAAGCGAGCTGCGCAGCGACCACGCATCGGTCGTCGGCGCTTCGCCCATCCGGCCGCCTTTATCGCACGCGCATGTACGAAAATGTATACAAACGGACATATTTACGAAGGGGGTCGACGACGCAAGTGGGTCAGGAATTGCGTGCGCGCCGGTACAAACTACCCACCGAAAAGTGCGAAGTTGCCGTTCGCCGCACGTTTGGGAGAAAAATGTGGTGCACTTTTTGTAAACTATGAGTAACGCTCGGTCGATACCGGGCTAACGGGTCTCCATCGAGCGACCGTTGAATTAAAAACTCTTCCGCCCTTTTTCACGGCAAGTATAATTCCTTTTTCTGTCTTAATTTTTTTTCTCGGTAATTCCCGGCGATTTTTACTTCACGGCATTTATACAAGCGAGAAGAGTCCGCAGGAGTCACGTAATGATAGAACTGGCGAGATGCGAGGGATGTTCGCGCTGCTCCTCGAGCAGAAAATTTGTGCGGTGAGAGCGTTGAGTTTCAAAAGCCGCAAATGGGGCTTCCAGCGCACTGCTCGGCAACTGAAAAAAAAAAAATTGCGGCTGTGGTGTAACAGCCGGGAGAACGTTGTAAATCGCGGCGGAGCTGCACGGAGGAGTCCCGGTCGGCAATGTTGCACTATCGCTGCGTTCGCTGCGGATTATCGGCTCTAAACATGTTACCCTCTGGCACAAGTCTCCGGTCGGCGGGGACCATAGCGAAACAGCTCCGCGGAAGAAACCTCGGGCTCGGGCGGCGGAGAAATATATGTTTCAGCCGTCAAGTTTTACGAGGGTCTGTGGAAAGCCGCGACTTAACCGTCTCGTAAAACTCACCTGAGGCACCGGCTTCCACGCGAAGAAGAAGAGAAAGAGGAGAAACGAAAAATCGAAACGATCTCAAACGATACGAGCTCAAATAAAAATGTTCCTGGGACGCGAAACGAATGTCGTGACGCGGTGATTATAAAAGATGAAATTCTGAAAAACACTATTTTTAATTTATTATTATTAGTATTTTTTTTCCGTAAGAATCGTTATCGCAAAATTTTTGCTGAATAAGGAGGGGAAGGTTTCGAACCGGTTACGGGGGAATAAAGATGAAAGTTTGCGATTCATTTCGTAAGAACTGTAAAAGCGAGGACCCGAAAGTGGCGAATCTAAGGCGTGGCTAATTCCTCCCGTTAATTCTCAAAAACCTCTTTTATTTATTATTTTTTTTTTTCGTAAGTATCGTTATCGCGAAATTTGAGTTGAATAAAGAGGGGTAGGTTTCGATTCGTTTGCGGGGGAGTAAAGATGAAAGTTTGCGAGTAATTTCGTGAAAGAGCTGTAAAACCGAGGACCCGAAAGTGACGAATCTGAGGCGTGGCTGATTCCCCGAGGAAGGACCGTGCTCTCGGCTGGATCGCCGGTAAAATTTAACGTGAAAATACGGAGAAATCGTGGAAAGTATCGAGACGAATTGTAATCTGTCGTGTCTCTTTATGTACGAAAGTTAGGGTAGCGGGCTCGCGCGGGCGCAGGATTATGCGTGCTCGACAAAGGACTTCCGCAGGAGCACGAGAACGATCTTAACCGGCACTTGTGCCGAAGACTGCGCGCTCTGTTCCCGCACGGTTTTTCCCATCTCGGTTCGTTTCTCGTGAGAGCGCCGGTGCTTCTCTTCGGCTGCGGGACCGTTGTCCCTTTAAACCGCCAACCGCATAACCGTGAATTCGTCGAACCCGCGCACTCAGACGTGAGCGCGCGTGGGTTTGTTCGTAGTTCGTAAATCCTCGAATCTCCGGTCTGTTATGCAGGTAAACGCTCTACACGGAGGTAACGCCTACTACGTAAATCTTGAATGAAATTTTTTTAATGTAAAAAAAAAATGTTCCGAGGAAGATTTGTACGTTGATGACGATCGTGAGATTGGCACCCTGGACGCTGCGTACACGTTCCTCGGAATGCCGATTTACGACAACCCTTATTATCAACGAAATATTCCTGAAGTGCCAAAATGACACTACGGGTCGAATTTTAAAACGTTAGTTTGAACTTAAAATCGAACTTCGTCTCGTGCTTAAGTTTGATCTTAAGTTCGAAGTTAAGTCTGAACTTAAATTAGATTGTAGTTCAAGTTCGATCTTAAATTCAATCTCAAGAGCAATCTTAAGTTCAAACTAATGGCTTAAAATTAGAGCCTAAAGGAAACCTAAAAAAAAACTGAAAATCAATTTTGCTTCTTGCTTTTTCATTATTTTCCACATTTCGGAAAGCCTTCTCAGAAAGAATGTGTCGATCAGTTCTGATCTTTTCGTCGAGCAACATCCAACCACTTTATTTGTTGCCTTTTATGCCATTTTTACTACATTAACAAAATCTCAATTTGAATGTCGATAAAAAGGACCTGAGAGGACACCAGGGCAAATCGGAATCACCACAACAAATAATCGGAGATATTAGGTTCCAGTATGGCACTCTAAAAAATTCTGAAAATTCATAAACTCCGAATCTCAGTTTTCATGTCGAAACTATTGCATATGAACATAAATCCTGAATGATGTTTTTTTTTTTATCGAAAGGAATTTGACAACCTAAAAGCTATACCTCGATAGGCGATCCTCTTCGCCTGACGCTGTTCATCCAAGAATAAACAAGACCACCAATAAATTTAGTCGCGACCTCATCGGTTCTCCGACTTCCTGCCCGTCACATTCGAACAACCGCACCGCGGTGCAATAAAAACCCTCATCCCTCATCCACATCCTGGCGGCACAGTTCGCAGCTCATAAGGATTCACCGTCAGTTTCGTTGAACTTGCCGACTTTAATGGTGTTTCCCGCTCGCCGGGAACCACCACCAGCTAATTGTGGAATAAAGGTATAAAAAGCAGAGGTACACAAAGATGGACGGGGACCATTGGAGGAGGCTCATTGTATCACGTCGTACCTGCCCTCCACCTTGCCTCCTCGACTCTCGTTCGGATTCCGCAGCGATTTCACTGAACGACCGACCAAGAGAACCCGGTCTCTTCTTCGTCCACCTTCCTCGTCCACCCACTTGCCGGGAGGTCGTGACCAGTAAAATCCTAAACTAGGAAGAGGATGGAAACGGGAGACGAACGAGATGGAAGAGAAACGACGAAAAATTCTCTCCGACCGTCGCGAGGCTGTGTGCTCCGCACACTCGAGGATCTCTTTGGTAGTCGTAACCTGTTACCCGATCGTGTTTTGTAAACTCCATGGCGTTTCTCTTCCTCTTGGCGGGCTCATGGGAACTCTCGGTAAGAATCGTTTCTCCCTCGCCTTGGCATTGTGTCGCGTACCTTGCTGCCCCGCGAGAGTTCATCCCTCTCTCCAACGACTCCACCATTTGCCCTCCGGCACAACGTGAAAGAGATAGAATTTCGTGGACTTTGGTTTCATTTGGCGGCGCATTCCGCGCAGGTCCAAACGTCGGCGCTTTTGGGCCTCCGGAAAAGCTGTCGAGGAACCTTCGTACAATTCTGTGTATATTATCCGCGCTCCAGGCTCAGCGGGCTCACCTTACAGCCACCAGCGTCGCTGGTCGAAAGGAGAACCCGGGAGAAGAAAAAAAAATCCAAGAGATGGATTGAGGAGCAATGCCGGGCGAACTGCTCCTGCCTCTTTACATCTCCTCGCAAGGTTGATTCTCCGGGTTCCGAGAAAGCCGGGGAAAACGACCGGTAGGTGGAAATCCTAGGTGTCTCGGGTTCGCGGAAGCTGGAAACGGCGCCACTCAGCTGAGATCTCGAGGATCATCGGATTCACGTGGGGGTTTTCTACTACCGGCTAGGACGACGGTATATTAGGGAGCTTAGGGGGTGTTTCTATGGGGATGTCGGTTCGTATGGGTATTTAAGACGATGTACCTGTTATACACGATTTCCCAGGCGTGAAATCTTCGAAGGATGAAAAAGATATGTAGCACACTGTCGAAGATCCAAAGTTGGTAAAGAAAGGGGAATTTAATATTTTCTGGGGGAAATTTCTGATCCATCGATCAACTCTTTGATGCCCAATGTGACATAGCTGCTCCGTTGATGAAACGGGTTAATTTTCGAACAAATCTTTTACAATTTTGATCGAAAAATTAGGCAACTATTTCGCAAATAATAGATTCTGCAAAAAAAGTTTATCGAATGAAAATTCTTTTTTTTAACTTCGGTAAATTGGGAAAAATTTGATAACTAGTAATTAATGTTGCAAAAATCGATGTCGAATGTAAGTTCTATTTAAAATATTTTAACGATTGATAAGTGCATCCTGGGAATTTCGGTATGCGGAAGCTGGAACTGGCGCCCAGTCAGCTGGGATCTGAAGAATCTTCTCCGGATTAACGCGGGGTATTTCTACTACCAGTGACGACGACGGTATTGGACAGCTTGGGGCGCGTTTCTATGAGGCTCTATAGGTCAACGGGCGCGTTGGTGGGCCGACGTTTGTGCGGCCTTCTGCCCTTCCCGTTTACGGTATACAGACATTGCGGTGGGAGAATTCGATGAAATATCCTCCCGGCGTGTTACCAAGGATTTCATGGACTTCCCTTATTCTTTATCTTTTACGAGGGTTCACGAGGGAGGCTACTGTTACAAAGAATAAGTGTACGTTGACTGAAAGAGAGACCGCGGATCGAGAAGACGAGATCAATGAAAATTCCTTAAGGGGAAAACACTCGTGGGCGTTCGGAATCGCGATGAATTCCGATGTCACGGTTTGATTCTTTTTTTATTAACACGAAAACATTGTTAACGTGAGAAAATTGATGGGACTGTTAAGCCTGAAAGAACGTGCCATTGAAGCTCTAATTGTTAGAAGAGCGTTTGGAGAAACGGCTACGAATCTTTCGGGAAGATAAGATTAAGCAGCAGAGTGAGACGATGCGGGCTGTCGACGGTTTCTTTTTTTCTCGCTTAGACCGTAACTTCCTGCCTTGACAGCGCGAGACTTCCAACTGTTTTCTTAATCTCGGAAGCTTTCTATTTGCGACTAGAATTCTTTTTGCTTCCTCATAGAGAAAGCTTTGTTTTGGTAAAAAAAAAAAAAAATGGAGAATTTAATCGAAACGTGTTCAGAATGTTTTTTCTCTTCATAAGGTGGATGGGTCGGATTCTGATCCAGATTTTAATCCCTGAGTAGTATTTGGGCCATTGAAGGACAATTTGTATATCTCTATTAACACATCAATGTACAGTATTTTTTCTCGTGCAATTTCTCTATCAAGAAAGCAAACTTGTCTATTTTTCCCTTTCTTTCGGAATTTGTTTACCTTTTTTTCAAACTTATATACTGTTGTTCAGGAGATTTTCTACATGGGGTAAAAGTGGGGAAGACAGACCAGTCCACACATCATTAATTTAGGTGCCAATTGAGGTAGGAACGACGAATTCGCCACTTTTACCCTATAAAACATTGGCGTTCAAAATTTTTGTTTCACTCACCCGTCGTTGTCGTCGGCGCCGACTCGATGTGATGATATCTCCGAAAAGTCTGCGAACACAAAATGCAAATTCTGCGGTCAGAGAAATAGTGTATCAATTCTTAAAATTAAATTGGAAATTTCTCTTTCTTTTTTATTTCGAAGTTAAGTCAAGCTGCGAGAAAGGGGAAATACAATGTACGACGTCGGTAATGTTCTTCGTGCCGGGGTCTATAGAAGTCGAAGAGACAGGCGGAAAGTCCGATGGACCAGCGGTGGCAAGGGCTCGGATCTCACGCTGAAAGCGGTGGAGATTCGATGACAATGAGCCGGACCCGACGATCTGTCGAGTTGAATTGCACGAAACATCGCGGACATACGTGTATACGTCAGCTCTTCTCTCGCTCGGCACCCTTCCATCCTGGGAACACATGCCACACACGGCGCCCGCATAACGATCACCGTAATTCGAACTCCGCGAGTTTTAACTGCGCATACAGTTGCGGGTATTCCAACGCGCTAATAGCGATAAAAGTGTGGCTGAAGTTCGTTAAAAATAAATTAACCACAGTCGCCCCATGACCAACGGTAAATTAGCCGCAAATCAGTAACCGCGCTTCTTTTCACTCTAGAGATCGGTATAAATATTATAATTTTTTTTTCTTTTTATGATACTTCTTATGGACAAGGTTTTTTAAACGAAATTAAAATTTGTAATGAAATGAAGCAATACACTGAGAAAGAACACAGTTATTTCTACTATAAGGAATAATTCCTTAAGGGAACGTCGATATATATAGTTTCCGTTGAAAGATTTTTAATTGGTTAAAATATACATATACTTTGCTAATATGTTTTGTGAGTATTGTTCTACCTATAAAATATAGACGTTCCCTCAGGGGATTATATTTCATAGTAGAAAATGACTATGGTCACTCTAACTAAGTTTTTTCTCCCCAGCGTACTTTCAAAAATTTACCTCAAACAAGAGATCCGCCTTATTATCCCCGAAGCTCATCCAAACAAATTAATTTCCCCGAATAAAAAAAAAATTTTTTAAATGACTGCATCTCTTCTCCTCGAATAAAGATCAATAAAAATTCAAAGCCAAAACACGCCACCCTCGATAACCCAATCACGATCCCTCGATAGACCAAAAACCCCCCAGAAATCGTCCCCAATAATAACGGGACAACATAAAGAGTTCATTGACCTGGTGCTGGTACCGAGGGCGATAAAAAAAATTCGGTAAAATCGGAAGCCTGCACACACGGGCTGCAGTGTAATTTTTCCAAGCCGCATCTGCGATGATAATTCCTTTATGGAAGAGCCGATCTGTGGACGACGGCGATAGAATATCGATTCGGTAATTCTATCGCGGGCGACAGTTGCTCGTGCGCCCCTTGACCGTCGATCGTCTGTGCCATCTCCATCCTCCCATTAAAGCGGGTACTCTGTCGCTGATCCCCTTCCACCCTGCGTGTGCGCAAACATACGCACGCACACATCGAGAACGAGAATTTCCAACGAACTTGCCAGCAACGAAGATAGATATCGAGGGGTGAGAACTGCGCCGCTGCTGCTGCGTGGAGCCCAGTGATAATAAAGTGTGCGGGTACGCGAGCACGCGCGTAACTATACATCGACGTCCGGGAATCAAAAGGGCGTAACTCGCGTACCTCATTGGTTGGGAATTGCGCCGGTTTGATTCTCGGCCGCCGATATATGAATCACGGGCCAAGACCAGCTGCGCTCTCCTATCTTCTCCACACATTCCCGCGTCCCCCGTACGTGTTCCCCTATCACCCACCGCTCTCAACCCCCTTCGTCATCGAAAATTCCCGTCGACACCGAGTTGCTCGGGAACGGAGAGCGCGTGCCGATGTGTAAGCTCCGAACGCTTCGACGATCGGTTTTTCCTCGTCTGGCTCATGGGCGAGGATGGGGCTGAACAACATCGAAGGGCGAGGAGGATAGAGGCGGAAATAAGCTTGATCGAGGATTGAGCCAACCCCCCCCCCCCCCCCCCCCCTTTCCTACCCTCCTGAACTACTGTTGGGCTCTCCACGCTCCACGCTTAACGAATCGGAAAAATCGAGTATAGTGCTCTGTGCGCGGTGCATAGGTGCATAGGCAATAACATTGCAGGGAAAAATATCAGCCTCTGTGTCGCATTGCTGGATGAATCGAATTTTTTTCTTTTTTTTTTTTTTGCTGAATGGCGATTTCTGGATGGTGCTTTATCGAGCGCGAAGGATTTGACTCGGTGGATAAACGATCGAGCAATTAATCGTTTATTGCCCAGCCGATTTTCCATTGGAGGCTGATTTTTGGCGTCGGAGAGTGTGCAGAGGGAGGCTAGGAAATTACCTCGAAAAATTGCTGTTTCCGAGACGATTTAATGAATGGTTTCGCGCGATGGAGTCGTGTAAGAAAAATGTTTAAAAAATGCAAGTAACTTGCGGCTACCCTTGAGATCGATTCGCAGTTTTTTTCGGATCTTTCTGTGAAACTAATATTCAAAGCTGAAGCCGATTTCAGTTGAAAATTAAATTCGAGTGAAAAGGTTATTTTTTTGAACCCCCAACGGATTTCTGCATGGCGCTTTGTCGACCACGAAGGATTCGCCTCGGTGGATAAACGATCGAGCAATTAATCATTTGTCCCTACACAGTTAAAAAAAAGTTTATACTTTTTACAACTTATTCTCCACAAACGTGTCCAAAAAGGGGTCGGGAAGTGTGCAGAGGGAGGAGACGAAATTACCTCGAAAAAAGGCTGATTTCGAGATGATTCAACGAATGCGTTCGCGCGAGGGGATTGCGTATGAAAAATCTGAAAATTTTTTTAATATCACGCGATTTGAGATAGATTCGCAATATTTATCAGATCTTTCTGCGAAGCACCTAATATTAAAAGTCGAAGCCGAATTCAGCTGAAAATTAAATTAGAGTGAAAATGTTATTTTTTCAACGCCCAACGGATTTTCCAATGGCAAGATAACAGTCCCCGATTTCCCACCTGGGGTTGTTCGAAAGCTCGTAAAAAAATCGAAATGAGCGGGACCAACGAGATCCTCGTTAGTCCGAGGAATTTTCTTCAGTCTCGAGCAACGTGCTTTTTTTCCTTCCTCCTTCGCGGTATTCAGAGGTATGTGACTAACCCGATTACACGCCCTCGAGAGGGCGGAACGTTTCCGCGGTGAAACAAAACGAGCGGTCCTACGAATCCCTTATCGATCTTGTTCGTCGATCCTAATAGGATTTTCTCTCCTTTTTGCTCCACAGCGGAATGTGGCGATGAAAGCCCAGCAGGTAAAGAGGAAAACGAAATCCAGTTCGAGAGTAAGAGTGAGGCTCGACTTCGTTGGAGAGTGTGAAAGCGACGGATATCAAGGTCGTTAACTCCTCGCCGTCCGTAGAGATTGATTTTTCGTGAAAAATGTGTGAAGCCGCCTTCGGTCGTGGAAGATTTTTATTTACACACACTTTCTTGTATATTTTACGGGGACGAAAAAAAAGAAGAAGAAGAAGAAGAAGAAGGTGCAGAGAGGAATATCCATGACGGGAGAACTTCTCGCCCGGTCGTTACTGCATGTGCGTGCCATGTGGATGTATACAGTACGAGGACGACGAAATGTCGGCAGGGCGGACTAAACGACCCCCGTGGCAAAGCCTGCTGCTGCGATCCCTGTCTCCATCGGGGGTTGTTGCACGCTCACTCCTCTCCACCGTATGCCGCATCGCACGACGAGCAAACGCGGCACGTTACGCACAGGCATGAGACACGCTGTACCTATTATACATTTTTCCCAGGCGCGAGTCCACCCAGGGATGGGAAAAATTTGTCGCGTTGCCAAGGGACAAACTGGATCGAGGGTGGAGATAAATTCTTCTGTTGCCCGAACATATTCGAACCATTAATTAAAGTACGGGACAGAAACCGCCGAAATTGTAAATACAATTGTCTCGTACCGAATGCGTAGACGGTGAATAATTAAATTTTTTTTTTAAAGTTCTGAGATAGCGGACGAATTACTATAATTGAAAATAGTAAGGGCAAATATTATTATTGTAAAAACAATTGATAAATAATTATATAATAGGTTGTACTGTTGTATCTACTTAATAATAAAGTATACAAGACCTGAACATGGAATTAATTATATTCCAGGAGTTAACATTCAACCTTCAAAAAATGTTACACATAGAATGGAATAAATTCCATTTCATGATCTAAAATTATATATTATTACTAATTGAATTTTTCCGTGAACATGGAACGTCATCGCAGCGGCATGTTACGTACGGACATGAAACACGCTGTACCCATTATCTATTTTTCCCGACGCGAATCCTCCTGGGAATGGAAAATATTTGTGGCCTCGCCGAGAAACAAACTGGATCGAGGGTGGAGATAAATTCTTCTTTTGCCCGAACATATTCGAACCATTAATTAAACTACGAGAAAGAAACAGTCGAAATTGTGTGTAAAAATACAATTGTCTTGTACCGAACGCATACAGTGAATAAATGTTTTTAGCTTTTTTAAGTTCAGATAGCGGACGAATTACTATAATTAAAAATAATAAGGATAAACATTATCATTGTAAAAAGATCGATAAAGAATGATATAATAATATGTACTGTTGTATCAGCTCAATAATAAAGTACAAAGCTTAAGCAAGGAATGAATTCCATTCCAGGAGTTAAAATTCAATCTTTAGAAAATTTTACCCATAGAAAAGCATAAGTTCTATTTCATGAGCAGAAATTACGTGTCATTGCTGTTTGAATTTTCCATGAACATGAGCACTTGATTATTGGAACTCGAAGCGAGAAAGTAATTTATGTAGCGACCATTCATAATTCGTTCGAGAACGGAAGAAAAAAAATCGATAGGTCAGGGTTTGACCCGATGTTCTCGAGGGGCAAGGCCGTGTCCGTGTCCGTTCGCTTCGTCGTGCAAAGAAGTCTTGCAGCAAAGTTTCAAGCCTCCGGAATAACTCGAGAAGAATGCATGCAGGAGGTCTCGTCCTCATTGTTCGCGGGACTTCTACCATCGTCCAGTGACGAGAAAATCGATTTCGCGCCCTTTCCTCAGTCCTTCGTTACACTCGATACGAGACCGTTGCCAAATTTTTCTTTTTTTTTCGCCTCTCACTTCGAGATCGCATCTTCGCGTTTATTGTCGGCGACTATGATCACCGTTTAAAACCATTGTGCGAACGGAAAAACGAAGACACGCACTGCGAAGACAATTACCACGGCGAACGAAAATCTACCGCTCGTTTGTCGTTACTCGATCTTTGGAAAGCGATTATACCTCACGTACAAATCGCCTGCGGCCATCCCCACTTCACGGAAATAATATATGTATTTTTTTTTTTGCGGAATGTAAAAGAAGAAAAGAAAAAAATAAATATATGTATGTTATATGTATAAAAGAAAAAAATGTAGACACATCTTCTTTTTTTAATTTTCTGAAAGTAAATGTATATTTTTTTCTTACTTTTTTTGAAAATAAAAAACAACATTTTTCGAGACACCGAATATATAGACACATATATATGCTAACTATATGCACTGTCAAAAAAATTGTGAATTCACTGTACCTGACTGGAAGTTTGTATGTAAAAACTGATACATTAAATTTAACGTACAATTGTGATGAAAAGTTCACATACTTTTTCATTGAAATTAAAGCAAATTATTAAAAATAAAGCATACCCAGTGTTTTTAATAAACTTAACATTATTTTTTCATCACAATTATAAATTAAATTTAATATACCAGTTTTTCCATAAAAACATCCGGTCCGGTACATTAAATTTCATACGAATTTTTTTTAACACTGTAGGTACTGAGAATATAGATACATATTCTTTTTGAATTTTCTGAAGATATATATCTTTTTGTTGCTTTTTTTTAAATAAAAAAGTAGAACTTTTTTCGAGTCAACGAAAGGAATTTCGGGCGAGAGTCTGTGTACTCGGAAATAATATGAAAAAAGAGCGGTGACGAGGTTGCAGGGGGGCCTGTCTGTCGCCTACGACAGAAGCGTAGCAGCAGCGGCACGTTGCCCAAACAGCGAGGGCTCCTCGCTCCACCCCGCGAGAGTTCATACATCGCCGCGCGACATATCCGAACAGTCATCCAGCGACGCATATGCGCCAGATATCACATGTGCGCTCTCTTCCCTCCTCTCGCCGACTGACTGACTGACTGACAGGAACTGTACAGAGATCGGGGAACCCGCTCATAGTATGCAGCACCGTTCGTGGGAAGTAAACACGAGTGACGTACCTATACAGCGATTCTCTATCTTCTCATTATTATTTGACGGTGAACAGACCATAACTTTTTTTACCGTAGTTGCTCTGTACTGTTCGAATAAAAAAAAAAATACTTCGATCGATGTCAGAAATGAAAATGATCTATTGCGATTATTTTTTTAAAAACTGTAACGATTTTTAGTCTGAAAAGTTATTTAGTTTTTATTTCTTTATTAAAATATATTTTATTTGAAAAATTGAAAAATTCCCGCCGAATGAAGAACAGATTGAAATATTTTTCTGCCTTTCCGAAGTCTTTTTACACCGATTTTTGAAAGAAAAACTGAATTCCCGCTAAAAATTCGTGGAGAAACGATGAAGCTCGTCTCGCCGCTCATTCGTTTCCCGCCCTTTCAGTGTCCGGCCCGCGGTCATGGAAGACTGCTGCTTTGGACGGTGGATGCTCGACCGATCTTCAGCCGAGGTGGCCCTACTGAAGATCTCGCTCTTTCTGGGCATCCGCAACCTCCACCCGCCTGCTTTTCTCGGCGATCCCTTACCGACCGCGAGAAATCTCGGGCATGCAGGACTCCGGAGGCAACTCCGAAGGGAGTCCGGGCCCTCAAAAACCGGAATCGAAAGCCGATAAAGTCGAATTTCGAAGAAACTTGTGTCTCTCATAGCGACTCGAGTAAAAGAAAATTTCCGAATTCCGTGGAAAGAAGAAACTAACCCTTTCCTATATTTCCCATGATAGAAAGAACATAAAAAACCCCCCTCAGTACATAAAAAATTTGGAATCGGAACCGATAAAGCCGAATCTTGAAAAACCTTGTGCCTCTCATAGCGACTCAAAAGAAAGACTAAAAAATGCCCATTTTGTGGAATTAAAAACTAACCCTCTACAATCTTCCCCAGGATACGAAAAACGAGAAAAAACCCCTCCGTACATTCAAAAACATTCGGAAATTGAAAAAAAAAGTCCACCCCGACCACATTTTTAATGATCATTAACGCGCGGGAATAGTCAAGCTGAAAGGAAGAGCTGCCCCAAAAAAAACCCCGCAGCCGCTTAAGGTCCTCTATTAATTTCACGTGAAGGAAGTTTTGGTAACGCGCGCCCACACGTGTCGCGGATGTGCCGTCGTGGCAACTGCCAAACTATCCTGATATCCGTGCGCTCGTTCGAGGGGTAAAAGAACGAAGAAAATATAGATCAAGGATTTCGTGTGGATAAACTAAAAATAGATTAAACGTGGCAAAGCCGGATCTTCGTCGTTGTTGTGCACACAGAGGAGGGCGAGACAATTTTTCATAAGGAAAAACGGAAGGACAGCGGCGCGGAAGCCGTCACGAATCGATGGCACATGGCTCGTGCCCCGCGGTTCGTTCAAAGCCTCGTCAGGAAGGGGGAGCCAGGACGCGGAACGTGCGAGTGAGCGAGAAATTGTTGAGGTGAAGGTGCGCCCCCTTCTTCGTCTTTGACTTCTTCGTCGTTGCATTGCAGTACGCGTACAGAGGAGACCGGGGCAAAATGGGATAGCTAAGAAACAAAGACCTATGAATGGAGCAATGAATGACGTTTCACTAAAAACAATTAATAATTACATTCGAAATAAATATTTCGGTCATTAGAGACAAATGTCTGGTCGGGGCAAAATGGAGTACCGTCATCACGGTTATTTGCTTAAGTCCCCCCCCCCCCCCCCCCGATTTAGAGGGTATCCCATTATGCCTCATATGTGCATTACGCCCAGAACCCCATTTTCCAACTTAAAGAAAAAATAATAATTGTTAATTGCCATCAGTTTTATAGGATAAAGTGTTGGTATTTTCTAGGCTAAAAGTCTAGCACTGTACGCTATAAAATTGTTGGTAATTAACTATTAGTAACAATTCCAAAAAAAAAACTGTTACGCTAGAAAATACTAGATAATGTCTAGGGTAAAAGTGTTGAAAATCGCCCACCCCGATTAGCACGTAAATTATTACAATTTTATCACCGCCCTGTATAAACTTTATTATCAATACTTTACAGCTGAGATAATGAGGTTCTGAAATCTGTCTGACATTTTTTTGGTACTCCGTTTTGCGTCGTGTCTACGGTGTACAGCGTGCCCATCTTGCCCCGGCGTAGCCTACTTCCATCTACTGCGCGTATAAGAGAATATACACAGCATGTATATATATATATATATATATATATATACAGGAGCAAAGACGGTGGCAGACTTCCGGAGGAAGCAGTCGGGCGCACTCCCCGTGACATTCACCCTAAGGCGAACCAACGCAATATACATCGAGGCTATAAGCTATAGGGCAAGACACAACAGAACCGGGGGCATCGCGCGTTCATCGAGCATATGCCCACGAGGTGAAGATATATAGAACAAGCGAATTCTCGCTTCGCTCCGCTATCTTCGGTGTATTACCGGCCTGGCGGCCACTTTCCGAGTCTCCACCTAATTAACGTGTTATTATAACGCGCAAATTATACATGCCCTACACCAATGTTCTAGGGAATGTTGACGTTGCGTTCTCGACCTGCGCCCAAGACTGTACTCCAGTGCAATCGTTAGACACTGGGCAAAATATTCAGGTTGAGTCAGTTACTTAGCAGGCCGATGAAAATCGTACACAACACACGGTAAAGGGATAAACTTGCCATTTAAAAAAATTAATTCGGAGAGTCCGAAAAGTGAGAATTTAATTCAATATTTCATATTAATTTACTACCTATTAAATTTAATATTTAAGGCTGAAGAACTTCGGTAAAGAGCCTATTGGTCTACCCTAAGGCATTGTAATTCATAAAGAAAAGAAAGAAAAAAAAACAAACCCAAATAGAACCTGCAATATAAAGGAGGTCAAGAAATGTTTTTTCTGTAACTACTTTAATATTTAAATAGTAGCAGTAGTAGTGTGTTTATTGTCAATACATAACATGTAACAGTTTTTAATACCTAACAAACTTATGCCTGTTCACCTACATTGCATATTGTCAATTCGCCATCGACCGCAGTCCTTCAGCCACGATTATTACAAGACTTTTCACCGTTTCATAGATTGCGTGAACGCAACTCTTACTGATTTTTAAGAGTAAATGTCCAGTTGGCTATTGCATTGTTCATTATTTCTAATTGTTAATATGCTGTATGTATGGGATATTTAAATTTTCATATTACATTTTGTTCATATGGTATACAAAGCGATTTTATATTCTCTACTTGCATCTCAGCGAATCTTCTAGACAGTTCCTAAGTTTTAGCTCTTATAGGAGAAAGTTGCCCGAAAGTTCATAGACGAGAGTATTACAAGGATTATGTAGTGGATTTGACGGGAGTCTTTAATATTTAATATTAATTTAATACTTGTTAAATGTAATATTTAATATCCATTAAATTAAATATTAAGCGATTAATCGAACGTCCTGTGGCATTTACCTAAGAATTTCAACGAAACTGCTTCGACAAAAATGGGTGTCCGGAAATTTATTCATATACGAGCTGCGAAGGAAGTTTAAAGGAAGCGAGCGGGCGAGAGAGGGGGAAAAGTGCTCATAGGGTCGTAAGATAATTGAGGGAGTCGCGGAGGAAGCGCCTTCAGCTGTGATTCCTTCCTCCCGCCGTAACTGCTGTACAGACACATACATGCGTACGTTCGTGTGTATTATGTATCCTCCGAAGAGACTATCCGACCTTTTCCTCGTTTCAACGTTTCTCCTCATCCTGTTACCGGCCCGCAACGTAAGCCGCACCAACACCAACCCGCCCGTCTTCTCGGTTTCTCGTCTCGCCGTTCGCCGCTCTCTGACTTCTCGTTTTCCTTTCTCTCTTGTGGTTTTATCGTACGCGGCTTCGCGATGTTTTACAGCTATACACGTGCGCCGAGAGGATTCCGAGGGGGAGGCAACGGAAGCCTTATCCGTGTAAATACACCGCTTCCGGAAGCCTCGAATCCGCTGTACGACGCTACTAATCGCTGTATCCAACGGATTCTCACTTGTTATACATTTCCTAATGAATTCACAAGACCAAACTGTTGCGTAATCTATTCAAATTCCATCCAATCGTCTTAACATTTATGTACGTAACGTTTTTTTTTTAGATAATCAATGTAACTGTTGAAATCAGGGGTGAGCGGGGTAAAATGGAACACACGGGAAAAATGGACCTGTCTTCGATTTCAGATGTAACTTTAAAAAAAGGTCCACTTTGTTCCAAAAGAATAAAAATAAAATAGGTACAGATTCTCACTTGTTATGTTTAATAATGAATTCACAAGACCAAACTCTTGGGTAATTAATCCAAATTCAATCTAATCGACTAAACATCTATGTGCATAATGCTTTTTTGAAATAACGACAAATATTGTTAAAATTAGGGGAATACGGGTTAAAATAGAATTGAGAGGCAAAATGAAACCGTCTTTGATTTGAGATGGGTCTTTTAAGAAAAAGGTCCGTTCCGCCCCGAGGAAATAAAAATAAAATAGGTACGGATTCGAGGGAAAATTTTTCGGAAGGAAAAGCTGTTGAGTTTAATTTAGGAAGTCTTTGAGGGAAAGGGGAAGAGCAACCCCGTGGGGTTGCTCTCCTCGAGAGTGACTAAATATAAATATCCCCTTCTGATAGAGGCGTGAGCGTATGGCAAGATAGTGTAAGGATTCCGGGACTCGGACAGACGGGAACATATACACCGTATATGGGATGTACGTAAATATAGGACAAAGTGAGCACTCCCACGTTGTCATGCTATTTTTAGGATTTAACCGTTTCCTTCGCGACGTATTGATGTCACGCTTTGAAGACTCCATGCTGTGCGCTCCGCACAAGAATTACTTCCCGATAATCTTTATATAAAATTTGCCCAATGTTTCTTTTTTGCACATATAAGCGCAATAAATTTAAATTTATTTAATAGTCTCACCTGCAATCAAACAATTTTCCAACAACTAATTATTATTATTATTTTCATTTTTTTACTATATCTATTTATTATGTAAAGTAAAAACGTTTTATCCGTTCATCGATAAATAATAATTTATAAATAATTTAATATACCGATTCCAGCATAAAAACTTCATCAATTTCTATATTAATTTTGGTGGAATCGATCAGGCCGGTTTTGGCGACAATACACGGAGAGCAGAGAGTACGAGAAGCCGATGGAAAGGGTTGAAAGGAGGCTCGAAATAGGGGCACAGTTGTTCGGAGCGAGGGAGTTCATCGTAGCGGAGAATTATGTGCGCGAATGAATATAATGCTCGTTCGGCGACGCGAACAACAAGCGAATCAATGAGCCAAATTCTCCGTTACGATGAATCCTATGAAT
Organism: Exephanes ischioxanthus; assembly: GCA_958510785.1. NCBI lineage: Eukaryota > Metazoa > Arthropoda > Insecta > Hymenoptera > Ichneumonidae > Exephanes > Exephanes ischioxanthus. Next base: position 11,867,128 of record OY294020.1, on the reverse strand, counting down.
ATGCGTACAATAATAAATGGTGTACGATTTAGCGGGCGAGACGAGGCGATCGATCGTGTACGAGTGATTTTCAATACGCCCCTAGACGCGGACCCACCGAATCGTCAAAGGAAATAGAACAAAGTGCGGGAATGGTTGTGGCTGCAAACACGCCCACATGTCCGATAGACGACCGAACCACACGTTTCTGTGGGTCGATTAAATTTCCGTAGGGCGAGCAAGATAAGCCCGTTGACGCTCTGGTATAGAATTTTACGAAACGCGATTAAATTGTAAAGCCGCTGCGGTTGTGCGTAACAGAGGCGTTGAAAAATTGTACGACAACGTATTCCACACTATCGCTATCGTTCGTTCGATGTGGCGCGTTGAAAGAGTGCCACGAAAGAGCCTCGTTACGATAACCGACGTCAAAGCCACGGACTATCGATGATAATCGAACGTTTTCAAAGGCTTTCAGATCAAAGGTGCAAACTTACTGGCCCCACTTGAAACACGTAACTGGAATTAAAATTACGTTTTCTAAAAAACAAAAAAAAAATCATTGAATATTCCACACGTTCGGGAAATTTTATTATTTATTTTAGCGTTTGATTTAAGTGAATTTGTTCAATAAAGTCTGCAAACTTTGGAGCGTCGCAGTCGTCGAAGATCATTCGGGTAGTTTTTAAGACTTTTAGCTTTTTCGGGTTTTTAACGGACCCGACAATAGTAGAAAACTTAAACTATGATCGAACAAATCTCGACAAATCAAATTTTTATATCAAAAACGTAGTCAAACCCGCGGAAATAAAAATTCAACCCCCACAGAATTACCAAACCGTAAAATTTCCACTCCAAAAATAAAAGTGTGCGAATCGAGTAGCGGCTGCCCGATAAGCGGACTGCGCGCAAAAATGCCCCGTTGGTACTTCTGCATCTCAACCGGAAGTCTCCAGAAATGATTCGACCGGAGCGGCTCGCCAATTATTACCATTATCATTATTCCCCCAACTCTCCAAATTCAATCGCCTATAAAAAAAATAATAAAAAAACACTTCAATAACGAATCAATCCCTTCAACCCTTGCTCGAGCCCGTACAAACAAAAATCTCAATTCCTCGTCGCGTAACGTCAAAAAAAAAAATTAACTATCCATCCAAAGATACCGGATACCCGTTCGAGTGTCTGCCCCTTTTTTTCGATACAGACAGAAAAGGAAAGGTGCAAAGAGGAAGAGGCGAGGCGAGGAGAAGAGGTCGGTGTGCGCTTATGCTGCGTTCCTTGGGCTGCTGTGCCGACTGGCTGCCCTTTTTCCGAGGGACACCGAGCTACGACAATGCGCGGTGGCACGAGCCAAAGTCCAAGGGGGTTGGGGTCGTTCGGTAAACCCCTGCTGCATACCATCCAGCGCCCTGCCTCGAAGTGTTGGTCCCAAAAACGCATACACACGAGAAGACCCGAGTAAATCACCCGCCGAGAAACACAAGGGCGTACGTCGCATCGTTTTACATGGTAAAGTAACGAAAGATACGCCCTTATGTTTCTCGGCCGTCCAGATAGGTACTTTCGTCGCACATGTATGTGCAACCGGGGTCTGGACGTGCTTGGGTATGTACGAAGCACGCACGGGGAGTCGGGCCGGCGCGTACGGAGCAGGGGTGGCAGCGCGCGTATCGAAGGGAGCGCCGCGCCAGGTGGCGGCTACCGCGCCCCATGTGTGCTCATATGTCCGTCTATCGAAGTGCGTTAGACCCTGGCTCGTTGCTCCCCCCCGACAGAGAGCGACTAATGGAGAGAGAGAAACGACGACGGATAGAGAGACACGCTCGAGACGGCAATTGCTTGCGTAGGGTAGAGTGGGGCAAAATGGAACACCTAAGCGATTCAGGGGATTCTACAAAATGTTTTAAAATGTATTACACGAAATTAATCTGCAGCACTCCTTCGGCGGGTCTGGAAAAAGTAAAAAATAAATAATGTGGGGCGATATGGATCTCACCGCAATTGTGAACATTGGTCGACTCGACTTAACAAAATTAACGACTCGCGGGGTGTATTTTTATTAAAAATCACTATCTCGATAAAATGTGAATTATTGAAATTGGGATAAATTATTGGAAATTTCATTTAATTTGGTAGGAGTCCATTTTGCCCCATGTGTCAACTTTGTCGCAGTGTTCTCTATGTCTGCTGCCGAGAACCGGAGAGACTTAAGTCGTGTACATTAACGCGCGAGTTAGGCCCGTGTGTTTCTTGGCTGTTGATTCAGGTATGTGCGAATGTGTTTGTGTGAGGGTAAAGAAACGCAGCGACATTGCGGTGCACCCTCCTCGGTGCGGAATCGACGGTACGGGGTGGAGGCACTCACGCATCCACGAGCGATCATGTGTGTTCTTTTCTCTCGCGTATACCTGTGTGCTGAGATGTGCCTCGTACTATATATATAATGCTGCGATCGCAGACACGTCATGCTGGGCCACGGTCTCACTAACACACTCCATCGCGACGTCTCTAGAGCGAAATGTGATTTTTTTTTCATTTGTGGATTGACTTTGGAGTATTTTGGTCGGACGACGGCTGCTTGGCCGCAGCATGGAAGGGTCGGAGGTTGACATTGATTTTTCGGATAACCCGGTCTGGTCTTCGCGACGACATTTTTTTAGACATTACGTCGATCGAACGAAAATTGGTTTTTTGTAATCATTTCATATTATCGAATGTTTTTATTTAATCAAATGAGTGAAAAGAATTAAATTAGTTGGATTTAAGCGATAGTCCGCCCAGTTTCGTTTTTGGGAATTACTTTTGTTGATTATTAAAATTATTACGGTTTTATGTACGTCGATACTTCCTTCATCATTCAGTATTCAGATTTTTACCTACTTTCTGGATTCTCACTCATCACCAGTTTACGAATTAATTCTCTCGAACGAAAATAAATGTAAACGATAGTTGATGGAAATCATTGATACAAAATACAGTGTGGGACATCGCTCACTATATTTCAAACCTTGGAAGGAATGTTCAACAACACATCACAAAAAATACTAAATCAAAACCTTCATCATTAAAAGCGTTAAAAGTGCTACACTTGATACCAAAGATTACCCTTGACTGAAGGACCTCGGTCGATGGCCCATTGAGATTATATGTATTGCGTATCGTTTTTAAATGTCTCACCAGCAATATTGTATACACTAATCTCAATAAGTACATTTCCTAATTGGTCATTAAAATTAAAAAATTAGCTTAGATGCAGAACGGTTTTTAATGGCAGTGTTACCCTGGAATAAAAATGATCTGCATCACGGTTAATTCTGTGAGTACTTCAGGTATAATTCGATTAACGACACAATTTATTTGTCTGAAAAAAAAATGAATGCACACATTTTAAAGCGAAGAACGTAGCGAGTTAACTCATGACTGCGCTAATCGTAGGACGTCCGTTGCCCTCGAGGGTGTAATTTTTTTTTTACACTCGGTGAAACGAGGAAACGCGGAAACCCGCACGTGGGCGTAGGATATCGATTGGTGCGGACCGGTATAACGGGCGCGTGCCACCGTTACGAACTGCAACGAGCCCTTGCTCCGTCCCCCCATGCGGCACGCACTCTCCGACACGAACGCGGCACAACACACACGCACAAAACAATATTACACCGACGCTTCCGACACGCCTGCATCGTTGCCCCGCGCGCGAAATTCGTCTCTGCAATATGCATAAACATAATAGTCGCACCTATATCAACTTGGCAGGGAGCATTGAGCTTTTCGGAACACCGCGTGACGATTATGCTGGAGGGTTTTAATCCTAATAGTGCGACATTAATTCCGTGGCTGTACGCACAGTCATCGTCAATCTTGGGGGGGGGGGGGGGGGGGGGGAATAATCAAAAGTCTTGGGACAAATTTGTCACGAACGATAAATTAACAAAAAAATTATACAAGAGCGGAAGTTGAAATTCTCAACTAAAAAAAAATTGATGATAATTACAATGTGGATGGTAAAAAATTATTAATGAAGCATAAAGGATAAAGAGATTATTAAGGATGAAGGATAAAGTGCGAGAATTGGGTACGAAGAGTTTACGAATCGCGGCTGAATTGAAAAAATGCTAATAACAATAATGGTGCTTATAGGGAGCTCAAATGTTTTTTACGCCCTACGATATCGAATAAAATTTATGGATTAGCAGCGAGTGCACGTGCGAGGATATTATTGTATGCAGAGATATTGCAGCCGATGGGACACCGGTACAGAAATCAAACCATATGGGAGCGCGGCTGTCGACCGTAGGGCGGCACCCTTATCCGACAATCGCAGAATCGCTCGGGATCACAAATTACAGTGAATTGAATCGCTCGCCGGTCGATAGACCACGGGTTTTAGCTTGTTCCTTCCATCCACAATGAACTACGAGCACGAGTTTCGAAAATGTTGCTTTAGGTCCGTTAATCCTATTGACAGTAGATAAATGTTCGAATAACGTTTCAGATTCTGGATTTTTATTGCTTAGAAACATCAAAAAAAATTAGGAAGGATAGTGCAAACTAATTTTGCACATTTCTTCCCCTTTTTTTACGCCATTCACAATATAGTATTATAACAATATAAACAATATAATATTATAACAATATTATCGTCCTCTACGAGGAAGCTAATATTAACATGTTGACAAACGGGAATATTGTTTAACGAATTTTTTTATTTCTGGTAGTCTTCTGAACGACGTCAAAAAATGAAAAATCAATGTGCGAATAAAATGTGCACCTTTTTAAGAATTTCTAAAGCAATTACATGACACGTAAGAATAGAAAAAGTAAAACGTTCGCATTGGACGGCAATTGGACGATAGGTCGTCGCCCGTACGTTGCACTGCCACTTTACTAGCCTCTCGGTGCCCGGAAAGGCTACTATTCCCGGGTGTACCGTGCGTATAACCTGTGCAAGTGTGCAGCAGCGGCGGCGTATGTGACATGGACGGGTGCAAGCGTAGAAAGTCCAAGAGGTGGAAAGCAGCGGCTTCGTACGAGCGCCATGTGTTATACATTCGTGAAACTATAAACGCGACGGCGGCGGTAGCGACGACTTACAGGTGCAAACTACCCCACCGTGACCGAGAGAAGTAGGTATACTTTATACAAAATACTCGTCCGCATTCATATACATATACATATATTCGTATTAGTATCCGTACCTGTGCGCAACCCTATGCATCCCTACGGAAATCGTCCTTGAAGACTCAAACGATTACCCAAAAGCAGATTAAGAGTCTCTGAATTCTTTTTTAGCATCTATATTCTATGCTTTCTCTGTTATTCGCTAATTATTTCATGTATTTTTACTCGTTCGCCTTGCATCATCCGGCGTCTGGTCACTCTCACTGTTCCAAAACGCTCGATGCTGTTTCCCACCAACTCGTCATTGGGCTCAGCCCATTTTCATTTAAATCTATAAATAAATAATTTTAGTTAAATTTCTTTCTATCGTTGCACATTACGAGAGTCTGCAAGTAGTGTATCGGTAAGTTCCCTAGTCGCAGCGCCACACAGGACCAGTATTGGTCCAACGTCGGCCAGTACCGATCCTGTGCGTCATTTCCACCAGTGCCCGGTATTCCCGCACCGCGTGCGGAATCGCCATGTGCCAACAGTCCGTTCGTTGATTCTCCGTTTATTTTGTACTACTATCCTGGATCGGAAGGGCCCATCTGGTCACTAGCTTTTCCGTCGATCATGGGGCGAGGCCCATTAGCCAATGCTGGTTGATTCGCCCACCGCTCTCTTTCAATCCTCCGGCTCGCAGCGATATCTGCCATGTGCAGACTCCCACGTACCCGGCAACCCAACGGTCGTTCGAACTCGCGTGTGCGTATTTGTTGTGTGTATAGAGAATACACGCACTGCGGGCGGACTCGTTGCACGCTACGAGAGCATGACGCTTTGCTCTCGCCCGCTATCGGGGGCTACGAACGAGAACGGCCAGAGACTGGGGGGAGTTTTGTCGAAGGGTCGCGGGCCACTGTTCCTATAGCCCGATCTGTGCGTGCACCCTCGAGATAGGGCCAACGGCGAATGATTCACGGACGCGTGCCACACCGTGTCGGAACTACGATCATCCCTTTGCCGACTACATAACGTAATAGTGGATGCGTATAACGTTTTCCGAGCTGCCGGGATGTGCTAACGAGTCATTGTTATTCACCTACTGATTTTTTCTCCTGCACACGATCGACGACGGCCCTTCGCCCTTTACGCCTGGTACATCGCACGACTCCCCGTCGGGGAGTCGAGCAATGCTCACCCTGGCAATCGATGATAGAGAGTCATTTTTCAGTACCCGGTGCGGGGTGAATCCAGGTGCGGGAATTCGTTTAATTAAGCGGATGGCTCGAGCAAGAAATTACAAATTATAGATGCTTGCAGGGAGGGGTTTGGTGAATTAACAATATTTAAAGGTGCATCGATGTTTGTTCTACTGCAGAAACTTGTGAAAAGTATTTTCAAGACTTGTCATTCGTGTTCGTTTTGTTGTATTTTTTTTTTTTGTTTTCTTTTTTTTACTTTTCTAATCGTTAATGTCTAGTGGAACGTGGATGTAAGAAATTGACTTTCTTACATCGGGGGGCAAAAATTTATTGTCTCTGCACAATTGGTTACATGCTAAATAAGTTAGCACCACCGCACATTGTAAAAAGAAATCGTATGCAGTTCAATGTACAGGTGCTGGAAGTATAAACTGGTATATCGAATCTCATGTTTAATTGTGATGAAAAATGAAGGCACCATATATTTAAAACTTTTAAAATATTTTACTTTTTATAATTTACTTTAATTTCATTCCAAAGGCCCATTAATTTTTCAAGACAATTAAATCGAAGGTACCAGTTTTTTGCATAAAAACTTCCGTTCTGGTACATTAAATTTTCAATTTTTTTTTACAGTGATATCGCGTCGCGTGAGAGGTGCAATTTCGCATACCGAATAGTGCATCAATGTTTGTTCTCCTGCAAAACTTGTGAAATCAATTTTTTAAACTTGTCATTCGTTTTTTATTTTTTTACTTTTCCAATGTTCAACGTCTGGTAGAAAATGGACGTAAGAAAAAAAATTTCGAGTGAGACGAGCGAAAATTTATTGTCTCCCCACCCCGTGCAATTACCATTTTCTTACATACTAAATAAGTTAGCGCCACCATATGGCGTCGCGTGAGAGGTGCAGTCCTGCATACCGACCAGCGCGCAGGCCTACGGTAACGCACAGCATGCAGCGCAGTCATATACGTTATGATACGTGCAGGAGAAGAATACCAGGGTGCGCGCCAACCCAGCCATGACTATCTCGAAACTCGTCGACTCTATCTTAATAATATATTCTCAACGTGTGTAAATTGGTCAATTTGATGCTGTCCTAGCGTACTAGTCACTACGAGTCGTTGATGTAGTTAGAATTCACCTGACTCGACGAACTATAATACGAATTACAATTTCGTGCGATACAAATTAACTAAGAAATTTATATCCCAAAAAAAAAATCATAATAATACCGGAAATATATTTTTACGAACTTCGCTTCCAAAAATAATAAAAATGAAAAATAAATTACTCTCGGAACTATTGCAATGTGAAATAAATTGATTAATTCTCTTTGACATTTCTTTTGCTTTTTCTATCGTCGATTTTGTTTATTCACACACCGAATGCTGCGCAGTATCCGTTTATTTAATTACAATCGTTCGTCATCGTACTAGCCACTGCGAGGCGTTCGTGTGTGTAGAATTTACCTAGCTCGACGAATTATAATACGAATTACAATATCGTCGGACATAAATTCAATTTTAATGTGAAATAAATTGACTAATTCCGTTTGACATTTATTTTGCTTTTTCTATCATACATTTTTTTTTAAATTCACAAACGGAATGCTCCGCAGCATCCGTTGAAGATTTTGTTAACCTTCGCTGCCGAGCAGTCAGTCGCACCCTTGCCAAATCGGGAAGTATCCTTACGACCCCGAGGAAACTCCGCAGGCATGCTGAGCGGCGCACTGTCCTAGTGTGAGAGAAGAAAGAGCGGGTTCGGACCAAGGAGAGAACCTAAGGGTGTGACTCGGTGATCACGTTTCTTCGTGACTCATTGCGTCAGCTTACCCGGCACTTTCTTGTGTGAGCGCCTTTCGCGAATCGGTCCATGCAGAGGTATATATATTGATTAGCCCGTTGGGTGAAAAGGTAAGAGTCGGTAGATGTTGAATTTTAGATTCGTCATCGGGGGGACACTTTTTCTATGTTTGTGACGCGCACGACTCTATAACGCCCCGTAACGATCGTTCCTCTGTACGGGACCGTGCATAGGCTACAACCGTATTAGATTATAGTACTGCTACGAGACAGCCGCTTTGCCCGACGAACGGTCGGCGTTTCCGCAGCTGTCAAGAAAAGAAAAAAAGGTGATCGTAATCGAGTCGCTGTATTTGTACGAGGGAAAAACTTCGATACTTCGAAGTTTTACCTCAATTTTTCTCGACATGGGGCCTTTGACCTCTCGCCCTCAACTAACGGCCAACCGCTTCGGCAATATTATTTTAGTATTAACTTTTCGAGACCGAAGCCTACTGAGATTATGGACAAAATTTTAGCTCCTGGAATGTAATTCATTCCATTCTATAAGCTAAATTTTCTAACCGATGAATTTTACCTAATGGAATAGAATTAATTTTATTATATGGACAAAAATGTTCTACTTGATGAATTTTGCAATGCTACAACGGTATTAGATTATCGTACTGCTAGTATTAGATTATAGACAGCCGCACTGCTCGACGAACAGTCGGTGTTCCCGCAGCTGTCAAGAAAAGAAAAAAAGGTGATCGTAATCGAGTCGCTGTATCTGTACGAGGGAAAAACTTCGATACTTCGAAGTTTTACCTTAATTTTTCTCGACATGGGGCCTTTGACCTTTTGCGGCCAATCGTACTGCAATTGCAACTATTTTTCTTCAGAGGTCATGTACTTACTACCTTGATACGTCGGCAATATTATTTTAGTACTGTACTTTTCGAACCGGTACCCTACCAAAATTATTGAGAAAATGTTGACCACGGGATGGAATTTATTCCATTCCATGGGCTAAAGTTTCTTATCAATGAATTTTAGCTCGTGGAACGGAATTCATTTCGTTATAAGGACTATGTTCTAATGTTCAAAATGTTCTAATCGATGAATTTTAGATCGTGGAACGAATTCCATTCCATCAGCGAAAATGCAATGATTGAAAAATTTAGTCCATGGATGGAATGGAATAAAATTCCGTCATTGGGTGACACGACGCGCGTGCTCAATATCGCTCGACGACAGGGACAAGTACGCGGATATACAGTATATATAATGTAAATGCGAAACCAGACGCCGCCGGACACGCCCGCCCCGTTCCGAAGGGGTTGCTCTTCGCGGCCCGGCCCGTTAACATGCGTCGCGTTATTACAAACCGTGTACGAAACATATAACAAAAAATCGCACACTTGCGCGTATACACTCGAGCACCAGCATCGGTGCAGGGTGCGACGGCCGCGCCCACGACACAAACGAACCGGAGAGAAAAAGAAGAAGTGGCGCATGGTCGAGGACCACGACGAAGGGCCATCCTCCGGTGCAGCACGGCACGTGGATAACCTCCCACAGGAAGAACCCCATCCTGTACGTCTCGCACCTTCCACTGGATGCGCCACTTCCTCGTGCCTCGAATTACACGTTACTGTAACCGTACACCACGCTTCGCTAACTTCGCAACTGTTTGTCACATTCTTAACAATTCATTTTTGTATTTTTGTTTTTTTTATTAAAAGGAAATACATCATTAATTTTTTTTTTTATCGCTCATGAATATGGAAGAGGTCGAGGGCTCGAGGACAAGCATGTAATGGTAAAACAGCACTTTCTAATGTTTCACGGCATTTTATGTTCAAAAATATTTATTGGATTTTTTATTCATAATGTAATGTAGACATTGTGTTATGTAAATAAGCCAATATTGCCGGACGGGCATTTGAACCAAGATCTGATAACAGGCCATCGATTATTAATAAAAAAAATTTGTAAAAAATAATATGTTACAAAAGTCGCACGAAAAATTCATGATGTATATCGTTTTTTTTCTTCATCAACCTTCTTTTGGATAATTTCGGCACATAGGATATTTCGAATTCACCGTCTTGCGCATGTACACCGTACATCCACTTTTATATACATACATACGTATATATATATATATATAATCTCAGTGAAGCCAAAGACTCAAGCGGGTAACGTACCCAGTTATGTATTTTTCACCGGTGCGTTCCCACAATGCCCCCCGAGCACCTTGTCCCATTGTCGAGAAGAGTTCGTAGCTTTGACTGAAACTTCTGTGTGCGAGCCCGTTCGCCATCGCAAAAAAAAATAAATAAAAAAGAACGAGTCTCTCAGTCGCGTTTCGAGTGCTCGTGACGAAAGAGTCGAAAACCGGCGATACCACTGTATATTCACGACTGGATGTGTCATCTTTTCTCGTCATTGACTATCAACATCCATTACGAAAAACAAGATTAATCAGACAAAAATTAATTAGTCGACTCCATTTCCATTCGAGACTTTCCCAAGAATTCATTCACGAGTGAATCGACCTGTAATAAAATCCCAAAATTTGGGACTTTCGATACATTTTTTTATCGAATTGTACACTGTAATAGTACCGTAAAATAAATGAATTTTATTACTTAGTCAATTCCATTTTGAGACTTCCCCAAGAATTTACTTCATGAGCCAATCGACTTTTAATGAAATCCCAAAATTTGGGACTTAAAAAAAAATGTTAACAATTTAAGTAATGATACACTGCAATCGTAACGTAAAAAACTTAATTTCATTTCATCCATCAGTCACAAATTGGCTTCCGCAAGTTTCCAAGTGGCAACGCTCGTCCGATAACTTTAGCAGTCAACCAACCAAAAGAATATACACAGACAAAAAAATAAATTTCAAAATAATCCTTCACGACTCCGATCGCACGGTAAGCAGAAAAATCCGTTTCTTAAATCACTTCCCCGTCTCCCTCAGCCTTTTGGATAATCGGCCACGCGCCCGAAACTATTCCGAACCTATCACCCAAATAATACCTTCTCGAAGAAAAATTGTCCATAAGTCAGTACTTCTCTCGGCCAATTTCCATGTGGGACCTCTTTTATGTAACAGCAATAATGCCCCGTCCCAAGAGCATGTGCGACCGGGCGCAGACGGCAATTTAAATGGAAGCGGCGCGACACAACGCAGACCTACCCTAAGATCGTATTCTGCAGCGAGTGTGCGATTCACGTGGAGCGTGGAGCACGAACACAGTGCAATCGACCTGCACCAGTACCTTGCGCCGTTTTCTGCGTCCATATATGCACACACATACACACACGCACACATACCAAAAAAAAATCTCAACGTGTATTTATGTATAATGCGGTACATATATACACGAAACATGCTCGACAAGAGGGCTATAATAGTCAGGCAGGGGGTTGGTTTGTCCCGGCAGGCCGGGTAGTCGGGTGGTTTCTCTTCGCCGCTCGGCGCGATATTAGCAAGCAAAAGCGAGAGCTCTCCTCAGGCGCGAGGGGTGAGTCGCAGCCGGCACGCGCCCAACGAATTTTTCACCCAACGGATATACGCGCCGAGAAACTTCTTTGGTCTCTGGCTTTCGCGCAAGTGACGGGAGGAACCGTGGTAGGAAGAGACTCGCTGACGAACGCACGACGATGAGAACCCTAAGAAAAAGGGAGAAGCGAAGAAAGTACGTGGGTTACAGTTACAAGGGTGTGTGCGTGGATCGCTGCGAGAACGTGTAAGGGAGAAACCGAAGGCTGGCCAACAGTTGCACTCTTCCCTCGTTCGTCTTTCCGCGTTCTTCGGGAGGAAGGAACGGGAGGATTCGATCGATAGAAACGTTGCGAATTTCGCTGTAGGGCGATGTGAATAGCACCGCGTTAATCGTTAATCCGCGGCTAATGGGACGGGACTCGATGAGCCGAACCGTTGGGCCCGATCGCGAGATCGGAAATTGAAGGAAATCTTCGGTCGAGTCGGGCGGGAAGCAGAGAGGGGAAAATTTATCGTACATTTTAAAGATTTGAAAGTTGCGATGTATGGTTTCGGTAAAAGTGGAATATCCGCGAGCCGATTCAATCGATGAGTCGGGAAAACTGGCGAACCTCGGGAAACTCATGTCCCTGAAGATATCTGCATGACATCAAATTTCATCTTTGGCTTTCACTGGCTTTAGGAAGAAAAATTTGCCCACTTGTAGAGTTTTATTCTCTAAGTGAACTTCCCTGAGCGAAGTTTGTACGATGCAAAACAGAGCCGTTATAACTTGATGAAATTTAATCTAATGCAGATATCTACAGGGTCATAAAAACCAGTGTACGGATATCGATTTAGGCGGAAGGGAATCTATCGCGCGTTAAAAGTACGGGAAATATCGCGATCGGTGACGAAAACTGTAATCAACTTTTTTCATGGGTTGTGGCACGTAGGATCGAACGAGGAGTCATCAAATTTCGACGAATCTTTTATTTTGGACGTACGTGCCAGTAGTCTTGAAAACAATTGATTACAGTTTTTGATACCGACCGAGTTCGGGTCGGGCGGGCAGGGTGGTTTTCCGCTCAGTTCTAAAAGCGACAAAGACTCGCGACCGACACCGGAGAAGATAGAAGATCTTGAGAACTTACAAAAGACGAAGAACACAGAGAATACGAAGAAAAAAGTGAAGAAAAGACAGAGAATACGAAGAAAAAAAAAAGGAAAAAGTTGATTAGCAATTCGGCGACCGTTAAAGGTTGCGAAAGTGCATCTCTCCTTCGTCTCGACGAAATGTTGCGGGACCTGCCTTACGGGTCCTACAGGATATGTTAATGTTCGCTCGCAGGCCGGGGACCCCGAGGACTCTCCCCAACCCTTCCCTCGCGGGTTTCCATATACCATTCCTATACACTTCTCGTCATCCTCGAGAGTCGCACTCTATCCTTCCATTTCTTATTCAATCGTTTTTTTTTTTATTTCACTCTTTTTTTCTTCTCCATCTCTTTCTTCCTTTGAGGCATTTAAAATTTAAATTCCCGATCGGAAAACGATTCGACGGGGCAAGTACGCAGGCGCCGTTGCGCCGATGGGATCCGCCGGGACGATTGCTGTCGTTGAGGATGTCCCCGGTGCGGCATCACAGGACGGACCATCAGAGACGATCGGATTGAAAAATTGATCTATTATACGAAACATATTTTTCGACCCGTCATCGTCGACGATGCACCGAGTGCACTATCGATCAAATTTGAAATATCGAAACCCCACCGAAGGCCACACATCCGGAGAGCCGGGAATCGTGAGGACGATGACGATGCGTGGACCAAGATAAGGAGATTCCGTTTGGAAATGATGTATGAAAAGATCGAAGGGAATCTATCATCGAATTTTTTTTTCGTTATTCAAATTTGTCGGAGGGTAAATATTATGTTCGACCGAACAAGTATCGCGACCGAGGGGTGGGAGGTCAATTTTTGAACTCAACTTTCTTTTCTAACCTTAATCCTGCACACGTAATTCGGCAGAGTTCATTTTTTTAAATGTATTTTTTCTCAATTATTCTATATAAGAAAAACAACTACAAAGTTTAAAAAATTAATGTTGAAGATATTCTCTGAAAACAGCTGTTTCGCCGACGTAGCAGATTCGCTACGAAGCAGCAAAGGACTTAAGTTTGAAAAAGAAAGTTGAATATAACATTGCCATGAAAAGCGCCTAAATAGACTTTGCCGTTGAATCCATGACCGGAATAAGATCAAAATATCAAACTATACAAAAACTCAAATTTTTGTTATTCAGCTGAAGATATGCAGCCACAAGTATTTAAAAAAATGCAATCCAGTTCGTGTCCACCGAGGAACAAATTTCTTATTCTCTGGATTCGACCACTGCCTTTGCCGGTGTCAGCTGTCGACTTATTCGAATTATTTACACAAAACAAAACTACAACATATTTAGAAAAAAAAAAATTGACGCTATTCTTAGAAAACCACTGATTCGCCCACGCAACAGATTCTCTACGCAGGCAGCAAGAGGCTCAAATAAAAAAAAAATAGTTAAATTTAACATTGCCGTGAAAAGCGCCTAAATAGACTTTGCCATCGAACCCAGAACCGGAATGAGATCAAAGAATCAAACGATAAATTTTGTTTAAACCCGCTGAAAATATGCAGCCATAAGTATTTAGAAAAAGCAATCTATCTCGGTCCACCGAGGAACAAATTTCTTATTCTCCGGATTTGACCCCTGCGCCTACCGGTGCCCATCCTAAGACATGAGCGCGCGCGCGGGGTCATTCGGCTGGTCGAGCACGCGGCGACCGGGGTCTTTTTATCCATTCCCTTCGTCCGCGATTCGCCCGAAGTTGCTTATAAATAATTATAAGGGCTCGTGCCAGATGCCGCGTCGCAGGGGGGTTGAAACGGCGATAGCGTCGCTCGAGTGAAAGGCGGACGAACCGGAGGGACGAAGGCAAGCGTCGGAGACGACGCTCCCGAAGAGGAAGAAAAAAATCAACCCCCGATGGAAGAGTGCATACAACGTCGGGTTACCGGACCTCGGAGACGAACCGCTCGCCGTCGCGTCTCTCGCCGTCGCGGGAAACAGACGAATCTACCCTCGCGGGATCTCATTCCAGTCCGGGTTCTCCGAAGTGACCGGAGAAAGAGAGATTCGCGCACCTCTACTCCGGTTTCTTTTTAATAATCCGAGCGAGAGTTGCTCGGGGGCTGCTCGGATTTTTGTTCCGAGACAGACGGTTCTCGAGGATTCAGGTAGCCCCGACAAGGTTTGGCCGAAAGGTAGGCAGGCAGCACACAAGCGGCCGTGTATGTAGAGCGTCGTACTCATCCGCGTCGCGTCCAGTCCGCGCTGTAAAGAATTCTGATTTCTTTTCAATAACCGCATGAAATTCTGGGGGGTCTCTCTCGGACCGAGCCGAATACGCACCGAGACACTATTTTCGCAACGCCGAGGTCCGACAAAAGCCTCGACCGTTGCGTCCTAAAGGGAACGGCGAGACGGGAGAGGGTAGAGTGTGCAACGACGGTCTCAGTGGGAACTTATCGCCAGGATGATATCGTGGAGTCGGGAATCCACGGGACGTGACTGGGGATTTTGTAGAAACGGGCAGAAATCAATGCCATCGCTGGGACTCCAGCGCTATCGGTCGAATTCGCGACATCACTAAAAATGGCTACAAATGGCCGGAGATGCAGCATTTTTTGTTAAGCACCTGAAGACTGAATTTCAGATTGATTCGACGAAGACCAATGGAAATAAAAATTTGTCAGTAATGTTACAAAATTCGACAACTAAGACCAGTCTCTATTATTATCTATACAACTAAGACGAGGCTGTTATTATTTTGTGATTAATGTTAAGGTTGTTTGCTTACTATTTTCACTCCCTGTATTGCCTGGTCCTTAGGGGATTTAACTCAGGACGTAATGAACTCTATCTATCTATCTCTTAGATATCGTATCTCTGGTATGTCGTTAACGAACTATGTCTTGCGAACGCTTCTACGAATCATTACCAAATTTGTATGGTACGTTAAGTGCCCTAGTACAAACTTTCCAGACTTTTTTCAAATTTCTTTCAGACTTCTATCAAAGTAAAAAAAAAATTCGCTGATATGCGATATCTCGGATCAAAGTATTAATCACGAAGAAAAATAGTAACATCATAATCTGTTACTACTACCTTTATTCATAACAAACTAATTGCAATTAGAGTGAAAGTCAATAGAACTACCAGAGTTAAAACCAAATTTAACGATGTATGGACCGGACGATATTAACACCCCTTTTGCCTATATAATAAATTACATCACAATCTTGGCATCGATCGTAGCGCCACCTCGGCGATTTTAATTCCTCGATCATTATCGGAAACGTAGATAAAAGACTGGCGTCTAAAACGGTACGCTTCCTCCTCCGTAATAACAATAACGAGCGCGTGCCTCCTGTCAAGGGTTTCTCGCAGGCTCCTTCCCTTAATAGCATAATAATTCCAGTTGCGAGGTAGTTCTTGCGTGCAGCGAGTATATTCTATCAAGAAAATAGGAGGGAACGATCGCGCCATGTAGGCTTGTTATACCGACACCCTTATCTCGGGGGTTGTGGAAAAGGAACGCGATGTTCGACACGAATTGGGTAAGGAAACGCCGCGCGGTGTACACAAATATATATATACATATATATGTGTGTATATATATATTTATGTAAAAGTGCTATAGGGGACAACGAGGGTAGCAGAGCTCCTCCCTCGCGCCCCCGCGCTCGCGCGTGCCCGCCGTGCGAACAGGTGAATCGACGAGAACATAAGGCATTTCCACCTTGCGGCTCTTGCGTTTTCCGTTGGACACATGCATGGCACGAGCTTCACCGAGGCGGAACTCTACGAGCAGTAGTACGGTCGCCGAGCCATACTATTTAACGCTACTAGCTCCCCGTTGCACCACGGCGGTTTACAGCATTTTTTTTTTTTTTTTACAAACTCGTTTATAGACGAGTTTGTCAAAACTCGTCTATAAACAGCGATACGGCTTAAACTTGCCTCATTAAAAAAAAAAAGATATACATATTCATCATCCGAAATAATCGATGGTATTGTCCTCGATTTATTGGAACTCGGAGGAATTAGTTGAATTTTTGAGGAATACATTCCATCGCGCCGAAAACGAAAAAGAAATATTTATCGATCTGCAATTATCAATGTTCGGATTGTCCAAAATTGATGACGAAGTCGTTTTAAGCGTGAACAAATTTGAAAGTTTGACAATGTTTAGTTTTAGAAACTTGAGCAATTACAAAAAATTAGACGTTAGAAGTTTTTTGTCGTACTTCTCCATGTGAAACGAAATAATGTTTACATAGATCTGATCCGCCATCGCCTGATACAACGGTGCGAATTAATTGTTGCATACTAAAGAGTTAAGTATTTTATAAATTTCAATGATTATCAGAAGGCTATTTCAAGAAAGTGGCTGCGCATAATGTACGTAGATTCAGTAGGCGGGGCTCTCTACCAGCAGAGCGATAGCGTGAAGTACACGATCCATGGGACGGTAAAAGTGTAAAAGTAAATGAGCGCAAGTGAAGCAGCAATGCTGTGTGTGAGCATGGGGGTAGACGAGAAGGCGCGTACGTTGGCCCGGTTAACCCCCGAACCGGAGAACGGCGCAACGTACTTCCGGGGCAACGGACTTGAACGACCGCGACATGTGGCCCTTGACTGGTCGTCTATTTCTCTCGGTATTTTTTTTCTCCCTCATTCTTTCTTTTTTCCTCTCTCATTTAATCGTCGTTTCACGAAATTTTCCAACTCGACGATGCGTTAAGATAATTATTTCTCACCAAGTAAATATTACTTATGTCCAGGCTTCTTGTAGAGCCAATGATAATGATAATGATAATGATAATGATAATGATAATGATAATGATAATGATAATGATAATGATAATGATAATGATAATGATAATGATAATGATAATGATAATGATAATGATAATGATAATGATAATGATAATGATAATGATAATGATAATGATAATGATAATGATAATGATAATGATAATGATAATGATAATGATAATGATAATGATAATGATAATGATAATGATAATGATAATGATAATGATAATGATAATGATAATGATAATGATAATGATAATGATAATGATAATGATAATGATAATGATAATGATAATGATAATGATAATGATAATGATAATGATAATGATAATGATAATGATAATGATAATGATAATGATAATGATAATGATAATGATAATGATAATGATAATGATAATGATAATGATAATGATAATGATAATGATAATGATAATGATAATGATAATGATAATGATAATGATAATGATAATGATAATGATAATGATAATGATAATGATAATGATAATGATAATGATAATGATAATGATAATGATAATGATAATGATAATGATAATGATAATGATAATGATAATGATAATGATAATGATAATGATAATGATAATGATAATGATAATGATTGTATCGATGTAATACGTAAGGAAATAAATTTAAAAACATGGAGCAGTTATTTACGCAAAAAATATTTCAACTAATATTTTCCCCTTTTCGAGGCAGAGTCGAAGATAAACCCTAAAAATGGCGCGCGCGCGCGAATTAAGCCAAGTGTAAAATTTCGTATAAACTCCGAGTTTGACAGTGCACCGGTCTCTCACCTGGTACCCCCAAAAGAGTAGTCGCGAAAAAAAAGTTTATAAATAAGTATCCAGCCCCTTTTCGTCGTCGCCCAACGTACGCCGGGAGTCGATAAAACGAAAGAGAGAAAATAAAGAAAAAAAAGTGCGCGATACGAAGGTAAAGGAAAAAGGGGACGATAAAGGGAGGATCCTTTGCGAAGCTGCCGACTGACGTCGCTCTTTAAACTTTAAATACCCGTCCCTTTAAATTCGACATCGAAGCTAGACGCCGAGGACAGTTGGGTCTAACCCCCACCCCGTGTCGTCCTTCTTACATTCGGAAGACGAGAGAAAAAAAAAAGAAAGGGCGAGACTCGCTAAGGGATGTTCTCGCGACGAAAGGGACCGAAGGGTAAGCCGGGAGACGAACAGCGCCGGAGGGATGAAAATGAATTGTCCCGACGTGGAGCCCCGATAACTCACAATGGGAAGAATTGTTTCACGATTTTTCTTAGGAGTCTAACCAACCGGAAGTTTCTTTGGATTTATGTAATTGATTATCCACTTTGGTCGTGTACGGGAAATGAACATCAACGTTTCCTTTCATTCGTCGTTCAGCGCGGTAATGTGTAAGATCGAAAAGATTGATTTTTTTTTTACCGATAATGACAAACTAATTAAGCATAAGAAATTAATTTATATATTGACGTTGTTTGTAATTAACCCTTTCGTTCCTAACGGAATAGATTTTTCTCAGATTTTCAAAACCATCGACTTGTATTTGAATTTAAAAAAAATGTATCTAGAGTCACATTTCGGTCTCGAAATTTTCAATGATTTGTTTGACATTTCTTCAAAACATCTATTTTTATCAAAAAATAATCAACAAAAATATTAACGAGAGAACATGCAGATTTCTGATATACAAAAGATAATTCTAATTTTTTCACTCAAAACGACAATTACATAATTATTTATCACCAATTAGAATAACGAAAGATCATGTCGAAAATTTCCGTCATCGATCCAGCAGTTAATTTTTCGTTCGCAAAATGTTAATTTTTCAAAGTGCCAACTACGCAATTGGCTTTAACTAATTACAACGACGAACAGTAGTATCGGGAGTTTTCTTCGCCCGCTCGACCGACAGTCGATGAACGGATAAAAGATTTCTAAGGTGCAAAAATAAATCATTAACAATGAAAATTACATAATCATCTATCACCAATTATAATAACGAACGGTCATAGAAAAATTTCCTCCCTCGACTCAGCGGTTAATTTTTCGTTCGCAAAATGTTAATTTTTCAGTTGAACTGCCGACTCCGCTAATTGTCGATAACTAATTACAATGATGAACGGTAGTATCGGGAGTTTTCTTCGCCCGCTCGACAAACAGCTGATCCGCCTTATAACGGTCTCTCGTATAGTTACGGGGGTAGGTCAGTGCCCCAGGAGGGCTCCCCGACGTAGGTATTATATACCTACACGAGAACACAGTGAGAGACCCATACCCGATATTTCGCACACTGTTCCACAAGTGTATGAAAGACGACGTCGGTCCTAACTCGCCGAAGAGCACCAACACCAGAGGCGCATGCGTGTCGGTTCTCCGAGCGACACCTATACTTAGAGCCTTCCATGGCTGTATAGTTACCGGCGAGAACACGGACACAGCAGCCCCGAGGAGCGGGCAAAAGGGGCGCCAGGCAGCACACACAGCCACCCAGCGAGAAAGGGCAGGTGAGCACCTGGTCTAACCCCGGCACGAGCTACTTGCTTCTGGTATCCCCGAGGGGTTCTCAATTCTTTATTCACGTTCCACTCTCCATGTCTTTTTCTCCCATATCGCTGCGGTGTAAAAAGGGGTGGAAAAAAAAAATAGTACGAAGTTGGCCGGGAAGGGTGAGTGACACGGAGTCCGCTCGACGAGGGACAACCCTATCGCGACGAAAGGAACCGGAGACTCTTAAAAATCGTCCGGTTGATTAATTCGTACGATTTGTCGTACGAGAGAGGATTAACCCTGACCCGTGGCTCTCCTAATGGATTTACTAATCGCTGCGTCGGTCGGACATCAATTGCAACCCCTGGACAGAGATCGTGTGGACTCGTCGACGATTATTAATTTTCGGAGTAAAAAAGAACCGAAAAAACCACCATTCGTACCGATTAGGATCACAGCTCAATCGGATCTGTGGACTCGATTACCAATGATAATTGTTTTGGAGCCAAGTAGATGATATAATGAAAAACGGGAGTTGAGAACCGTTGCAATCGAAGAACGGTTTTTACGAACAACATAAAAGAATATAAAACTACTCTGCGACTTTAATTGCCAAGTTTCGACTTTGGTAACGAGACAACTTTTTTTTTCTTCGAACTCGATGTGAAGAACTGAGAATAAGAACCTCGGTCATAATTGGTTTTATTGAGCAGATCGAATGAATAATTAATTTATTATCAAAGCGACATTAATTTATGAGTTTTGTGTGGGTTTGAAACGTTTTTGGAGTCGAGTTGGTGCAGAGTCCAATGAAGATTTCGGAGAGGCCAAATGAGCACCGCTGCGACTCGAAGACAGTTCGGGGCAAGCGTGTACCGGGGACACCGTAGCAGACGTCAGAGGCCCCTTCAAGGACGGGGAAATCCCTCGGCGGCAACACGCCACACCTATTCCCTTTCGTCCCGGTAACACCATCCCACCTCGTGCCCGCCGAAGGATTCCCTCGCTTCGGTTTTACACGTCTCGGTGTCTACCGGCCGACTCGACCAGTCACGCCACGAGGATCCCGTTCCCGGCTGCTTCGTTCACGCGAAGTGGCGGATTTTTTGGCGCGCAACCGCCGGGCCACACCACCGATCGGCCGATGCCGGATTGATCCGAGAGGCTGTCGAATTATCCAAATTCGAAGGGTTGCATAATTTTTCAATTATCCTCGACAATAATGTAATCCCTTCGACCCGGGAGTTTGCCGTCTGGAATAATAAACCTCACGATTTGTTACTCTTCTCTCACATTTACGTGTTTATACATTTTTTAAATTATATTTTCGTAATCTGTAATATTCGTAATTTGTAATTTTCATAATTTATAACTTTCGCAATTTGTAATTTTCGTAATTTCTTATATACCTATATTACGACATATTATTATTTTCATTTAGCAAAATAAAATACAAAATATCGGCGTTCGGGTTTCTACGAGACAAATGTAATTTTGTAATTTAAAAAAGTGATGTCTTTTTAACCCTTTAAATAGTAAGGATGTAACTACAGTTCCATAGCATAGGCGACGGTTTATTAACATTCATACAAGCCAGATCGTAAAAACTATCGATAGAAAATCAATTAAAAGATGTAATTTATACATCCGAAGGGCTGACCGGTCATTCACGTATTTTGTTTTTTTTTTCTACTTAAAGAGACGAATGTTTCAGCATTGAAATTTCGTATCAGGCGATAAAATCCGAAAAGCTGTAGGGTAGAGAGTAAATCCGCGAACAGTACATCGTGTGTTTCGTATTTCCTTGAATAAGTTATCGGCGAGTCGAGGCGAGTTGAATTCGCATGGCGACAGCGAGGACTCGGCCAAGGAGACAAACACGTGCCGGGCGCGACACAAAATCGCCTTTCTTTCGAGATATTGTTGGCGACTGGGAAAAAAATAACGATCTTCGCCTGACCTGCAGATAATATGCTACGAGATAGAGTCGCAGCATACGACAGACTAAGGCATGCGACGCATAAACTATGCAAATTTTGACGAGCTACGCATACGCGTGAGATTCCCCCGAGCGTTCCTGTGTATTCAAAACGTCGTTAAATAAAAAGTCGAGAAGACTATTTATACACACGCACCGAAGCGTATATCAGATTTTTTTTTAAACACCTCTAAAATTAAAATACAACCGGAGACAACGCTAATGGACGCTCGGACGTTGACCCAAGTCGAACGCACGAAAATGTATTTCGGATGGCGAACAAAAATTGCATAATATCGAACCTAGCTTAAAAAATGAATAAATAAAATTGTAATCAACATGTATAAACATAAAAAAAAAATGTATGATGTCCACTTACCCAACTTCCGGTTGGCGGAGTCGATGACCGCTGGCCGATGTCCCTTCGTTTTCGGAGTCCCACTAGGCGAGAGCGTCGATCTGCTGAGGTCCCGAACAATGCTGGCGATCGGCGAGATAATCGGTGGAGTTTTCATACACTTTCTTCCGCCGATGATTCTCGGTGATTCGCAAGACTCGGTGATCATAGACAAACGCCTGCCGGCTTTCCGCAAATTGGCCATCTTGATGCACTCGGGACAAGACGCGATTTACTCCGAAATTTCTTTATTTATTTATCTCTCAATCACGTTCACGATTCCGTCGAATTTTTTTTTCTCGATTTAATTGAGTTTGAATAAATTTAACTGAGTCTAGTAACACACTAGACTCTAACTTACAATATTAAGAAAATGTGCCACGTCCAATGTAATCGATTGATTAAAGAGTACACGGGAGTACTCTGAGTACTCTGAGTATACGGGACTCAATTTTTACGATATTGGGGAAACTTGTCACTCCCAGTGCGAAAATTAATTAATTATATATATTATATCATTGTCTCTAGACAATGCGACTTAAGCTTTTGCTTCTCTTCAATAATTCTTCCGCCGTTAAAGAACGTCGAGAAGCTTAAATTTAGATTTATTTGATTAATTCTATCGATTGATTTTGAGGATAATAATTCTAGACGATTAGTAGTACGGAGGGGACAACAGCGGTCGAGCTGGTCAAGCTGGAGCGTCTGAAAGCATACAAAAGAAGATCGAATTAGTCATGTTATTATAAACTTTCGGCGCTAAATAAAGTCAGCTGTTTCCGGCCGATTAACCCTAAGTTTGTAACATAATTCGAAAACTCGATGAAATAAGAGACCGCAAAGTGGAAAGTCGAGAAACTTAAGGGCGAGGCCATTCCTGTTACTTATAAAGGGTTAATTAGTTAATTCAGCTCGAGCGCCCGCAAACTGTCTCATTAACCCGACTGAAGCACGAACTAGTAGATCCGCGTCGACATAGAGGACATACGAGCTGCAATACGAGACTTCTGAATGGCTTCACATGTGTCCTCACACAGCCTTATTTTGTCTATCGAAGTTCTGCCGAAACCTCAATCTTAATGTCAACGGTGAAAAAGAGATTAAGTGACTTTGTAAAAACGAACCAAAAGTACAACATTTCGAGAATGCGCATGAAAAAAAATGTCAAAGACCCACATAAAAAAAAGGTTGAAGAACATTTCTAGGACTTTTCAAGGTCAAGCAAAATTCAAGGACTCTTAACGAGCTTTAAAAATTTCAAGGTTGTCTATCTCAATTTTAGTCTAATTTTGTCTCGAAATTGAGCGAAAACCTCAATCTTAATTGCAACGGTAAAAAAACTATTAAGTGCCTTTGTAAAAACGAACCAAAAACAAAAATATCAAGGACCGACATAACAAAAAAGTTGGAGCACGTTTCCAGGACTTTTCAAGATCAAGCCAGATTCAAAGACTCTTAACGGGCTTTAAGGATTTCAAGTTTCGCTGGATATCGTCGTCTGATTTTAAACGGGAAATCTTTACTGTTTCGATAAAAAGAATATTTTTACTATCAAGAGTGCGAAACGGTTTGTTGCTTAGCTTCATAGAAGCAATGTAGGAGAATGTACCGAAGTTCGAAAAATTCTTTTCCGAGCCCGAGTGACCCGAGGCATACAGAAATGACGCTCGGGCGGCCAAAACGCACATGCGTTAAAAAGATGTAAAACATATTCCGAAAACCCATTGGGAATGGGTGAAGTTACAGGCGTTGGAGAGTCGGGTGTTCGCCCGTTGAGTTAATGAAACGACTAAACGACGTCTCTGTTCGGCATTGTACAACGCAAAGCCATGTCCCGGCTTTGTAACGCGCTTGTGTGTGTGAGTAGGTGTGCGTTGTGCTGTTGCAGCTAGAGAGCGGTTGCCTCGGGTCACGAAACGGATCCCCGGCAGGGCCATTCGTTCGAGAGGTTAATCGGCACCAACTGCCGGCGAGCGTTGGGCGCGGGAGTCAAGCCGCCAACGAGAATGCCGCGGCTCCGAATCAACGAGCCCTGTTGACAAATAACTCTCCCTGCACCGCCCTTTGAAACGAACTCGTACATTGCTAATGAAAAAATGAGACTAACAATTTATTTACTATACGGGCCGGAATAAAAATGTATGTATCCCAGTCGTCTGATACTTCCGTGACAATTGACGGTAACGATTGTTAGAAACTAACGACGTTGGCATCGAGGACTGCAAACTTTAACGATCTGATTATAAAATCTTTTAACAACGATACATCCATCTAGTGTTCTATTCATTTTTTTATGTAT
The DNA here is from genome assembly GCA_958510785.1 of Exephanes ischioxanthus. NCBI lineage: Eukaryota > Metazoa > Arthropoda > Insecta > Hymenoptera > Ichneumonidae > Exephanes > Exephanes ischioxanthus. The sequence continues at coordinate 11,842,456 of OY294020.1, read as the reverse complement.
AATAATTTACTGCTGTAAATAAAACATATGAATTTTATTAATAGTTATAATAATAATTGTTACTATTTGTTAATAAAAATTATTATATGGAATTTCTTTCAATAAAATATTTGATACGAATAAAAGCTTCGACCAGGTCACCCTACCATCTATCTGTCTATAAAAAGCTACAAAAAATCTATAAAAATCTATCTACCTATCGTTAAAGTGGGGAGTCTCGTCGGTTGAACGTACCGCAATATTAGTAGCGCCAGATGAGTGTTAGATGACGTTAGTTAGTGACAATAATGGCGATTGGGATTGTTAAAGCTGCGACGATCGGAACGAACTTTGCGACATGAATTCACCTCGGAGACTGTGAAAAGATTCGAGCTACATCGGCGCTCGGCCCAGCGCCCGAGTAACGTCTCGCACGCATACAGAGCCATGCAGCCGAGGGGAAATATTAGCGATAAACAAAACGGACGGTTCTCAACGGTCGCGCTAGGACGAGGAACGAAATCGAGAAGGAAGTGGAAGGGAGCGCGCGTGCGGAGGAAAGAGAGAGTCGATCGGAGGCTGGACGCGCGAACTGAGAAGGAAGTCTGTAGATTCTGCGAGTCGGGAAGGAGGGGAATGTGCGGGTGGGGAAAAGGTCCGATATTTGACACAAGTGCAGACGTGTGTGGGAATAACGCGCCACTCTTCTATTCGAGCGGACTTAAAGCCCTCCCACCCGTCGCCCCGGTGACGTCGCTAACGGTCGTTTGGGCATTTAAATCGCACTCTGGGCAACCGGCGTCTCGAAGTCGAGGCACCCAGCGAAATATTAATTTCTTCCATCCGACGAACTAACGTTCAGTCAAGTCGAATTACATTTTTACTTTCAGTTTTTCTAGCCTAAGACTATTTTTCGATTCATTTGATTAATATGATTATTTTTATATATAGGGTTTTTTTTAACTTAAAAAGGTACTTGTACCTAGTCTGATACATAAATAATTAAGGTATATATTACTAGACTTTTCATATTCGATCGACGTTAACAGCTCTGAGTTTCGTGTTAATAAGTTCTTTTTCGGAACATATGAAATTGTTTATAATTGATCGAGGAGATTTAAAAAAAACACAAGCTTGTCTAAAGATATATTTGAAGACATTGTTTCGAAAGATAAACAGCAACGTTTGTCTCGTTCTGTTAATCGAAGCTAATTTAGTCCGTCGAGAGACTGACTTTCGATATATCCATTGCTTATATTTTTTTTTGTGTAGATGAATTGTTATTCATTCGAAAAATAATGCTATTTATATAGATTGAATATGGAAGTGACCATATTTCGTATTTTTCTAGAGTTTATCATTATTGTACACTGAAATAACGATCGTATTTCCAAAACCATACTATCAATAAAAAGTATCATCGTCGTCGGTAGTAGTTTACTGTTGTAGTATAATTCATCAAAAAAACAATTTTTTAAAATTTATTCGGAAATAATGCTATTAATATAGATCAAGTATCGAAGTGAACAGATTTCGTAGTTTCCTAAAGCTTATCATTATTATTTCTCGTCCCACTGGAAGCGAAAAGGTTAGTCTTTGTGCCGTTGAACGCTACATTATATACCGATCGTTCGTAATTTGTAACCACAATTTCGTTTCCCTTGTTCGCAAAACGTATTGGAAACAAGCAATATTATGTACGCGTAAACGAAAAAACTAGTTATCATAGCTTCGCGAATAGCGGAGAAGAAAAAGGAACAAAAAGAACCTATGTATCTTTTCGCCGTAGCAGATTGTGCGAGTCGCAGTGGGGGGGCTCGGATAACCCTCGACGCCGACCAACCGCACTAACCGCTCTGCCGCCACCTACAACGGCTGACTGACGCTGCCAACGGACATTTAAACGTTTGCCCCACTCTCGCTTCCCCATCCGTCATCCACACCGGCGTCGCCTCGCTCTCGCTCCCTCCCGCCCTCTCCGCTACTCCCATACAAACTACACATTATATACATGTAAACACGATACACTCCGAGCGCCGACTCGATCGAAGGGAGACACTTGTTTGCCTTCCCGAAATTCGGTAACAATGATGGCTCGAATTACGAGAATTAATGCTGTGCGAACAGAGGCACCAACGAGTTTGTATCCTATTTACGCTGATACGACAGTTGTCGAGCGCTGAATATTGAGGAATTTGAGATCCTCGCGATCACATCGAGCCCACCCAGAATGTTATGTTTTTTTTTCTTTTCTCTTCCAGTCCCAATTTTACGAACGACAAAAAAAAAATAATTAGTCGCTGCACGATTCGTTAACCGCAAGAGCTCACCTGTGAAAAGAATCGCTGCTAGCTCTTCGATCGTGATTATTTCTCGATTTTTCCAAGCATCCTGTTTCCCATTACGCTCGTCGCCGCAACGACGATCCAGCCCGGGCGAGATGTTTGTTAATGCAAAGACGAACGAGTTCTGGAAATATGAACGAGAAAGGAGATTCACGGGAGTACGCGTGCTGCCAGAACAGCAGCTGAGAGAACAATGAGAGTACGGTACGCGAAGATGGAAAACCACGATGAAAATATGAGAAACAATGTACACGCAATAACGTTGATTACGTTGATAAATATAACCGTCGATTACGATGATCGAAACTTTGACGAAAGATTCTCAGCCGAGAATACCGAGCAGACGCGTGAATATAATCGGAGGTCTATTCTGTTCTACGGACCGCAGCATAATAATTTTTTTGGCGGGACTCGGCACAATGGCGCCAATAAACATCGCGACTGGGTGGGGTTAAGTGGGAAAAAAAAAGTATTGAAAAATACAAAATTCGCATTCTCTCTAAAAAAAATCTACGTTCTCTCGAGACACGAGTCGTGCAAATAAATATGTTTGAAAATGAGAAAAGCAGGCGAATAAATTATGATTCAAGGTAACCAGTTGCAAGAACCCGCAGATTCATCTCGCCGATTGTACTTACTTTCTCGAAATATTCCTCTCGATTGATCGTCGTACATGTCACATTCGTGAATTCCAAGCTTGCGTAGAATTCTTCTGCTCCTCTACTGTCGAACGACTCAAAGGTCACTACCGGCGAGCTCGATGACAACAAACGATTCTTGTTCGAAAATCACGAGACGACGAGCAGTCGTGACGACGGAAGTCGTTCTCTTGAAATGAATGTCTTGTAGGTGGGCGAGGGGGGCGCTGCTCCCGAAACCCCCCGCGGCGCTGTTCCGAACCAATCGGAAAATTGTGAAAAATTCACAGCGTTTGTCCAATTATTTCATTGTTCGCGAAATGAAACGTATTGTTAAATACGCATACATCGTTATTTATACCTTATTGTCAACTAATATTTTTCGAGGATACGATGTAACGAATAATTTGGAACATCGAAGTGGAAAATCGGCGTTCGACGAAAAGAAATCATTATGTTTCGGAGCAAAAAGATTCGTATAATTTATTTCCATTGTTTTTTTCGTTTTTCTTTTTTTCTTTTGTTTTTGAAATATAAAAATCGTTTGTATTCGTAAACTTCGGGGCGCGCTGAACGCCTCAACAGTTTATAAATATAATAATAAAATATTCCTAATACGATCCTGTATAACCAGGAATAACAGTGATATTGAAAATATAAATATAACGTAACACGACATGGTCGTTCACATTTCTCTTCTTTTTTTATTTTTTCATTCTCTCTTATACTTTCTTCGTTTCTTTCGTTAGTTTTGACTTTAGAACTCTGAAACTTCGAGGGTCGACGAACCAACGCGATCGAAGCGAGTAAAGCTGCTAAGTTAATTTTAATATGTGCCTACGGAGGTGAGGTTGATGCAATTAATATTATAGACAACTGGCACTACGGCGGGACGAGTCCCGCGGCTAGGTCAATCACTCGACCGGACGAGAAATGATTGAGAGTACAGGGTTGTTATAGCGATTAAAAAAAAAAATGCGGGACGAAACGCAAGGCGTTCGAGAGGAAAATGCAAATGTCGAATTGCCGTGCAGTACGCGGAATATCGTCACGATTATCGGAATGATTACGTTTCCACGATGTACAAAGTAAGAAACTCGAATGAAAACGATCACCGATGAATCTTCGTTTAATTTTTTATCTAAATTAATTCGGTGGGCATTGCGACGAAACGAAGCACACTTCAAACGTGCCAATTAATGAACACCGTCGTCAGAATTCATGGGCATTTTGCTCTGTCCAATACAACGAAATAATTGCACAATGTGCCGCGAATTTGAAATTCATATTGAGCAATCGAAATGGTCTCGTTTATAATTTACAAAATTGAGCGATGCCGACTCGTGAAAACATCAACGCAAATTCGATATTTTTGTTTACAAATCTCTACAGGACAGCCGAAGTTGATACGGCTATTTGTTTTTTAATAAAGATAATTTACATATTCGTGAACTAATCGTCTCACTTCCGGTTTAACGAGCATTCATTGATTGGACCGTTTGTAGTAATACGAAACTAAAAAATATGTTTGCTCTCGCGTGATTCCGTAGGAGGGGACGAGCTATTTTGCACTGTTCTGGGATAAGGCTTAGCGGTGATAACGTGGTTTGTTTTAAGAGCGCTAGTCATCAGCAGACTTTTGGGCTTCGGCGGAAGGGGCGGAGGTTTCGACAATTTTGTCGGCGACACCGTAACGTACTGCGACTCCGGTGATGAACTTTCGGCGGGTTTCGTCTGAGTCCGCGAGCCGTTCTCGATAATCGTCTGATCACCGTCCACGAGAGTGCCGTCGAGATTGCTTGACGTGTCGAAGATCTTGCTGTTTGACGTATCGACAGTGGTGAAATTATTTTCACGATCGCATTGCACGTTTCCATTTGACAGGGACTTCCGATGGGATATTCCGACGGGGGTTTGTTTCTCTTCGGTCGAGTCGTAAAATTTTGACGATCCCTCCTTACTCGTCGGACACAAGCGAGTTCGCCGCATCTTCTTGCCGTTCTCTTTGTTCTGCAAGATTATTCGTTGATTTAGACAATTTATCGTTAGCGCTCTGCGATTGAAAGATCGCACTAGAGGCGGAATTTTTAAGAAGTTCGAAAATGAAGCTTTTACCTTCAAGAAATCTGGAAGTTCGAAATTGATTTCGGTACCTCTTTGGTCTTCGAGTCTCGATCTCTGCGCTCTCTTGATACCTTCGTACAACTCTGAAACACCGGATATACGTCAATTAAGGTGAGTTGAAAGATGTACCACAATGACATGAGTGCAAGAGAGATAGGTGCATTTTTTGAATCAATGTCATCTAAAAATTGATGACATTTGAGATAAAAGCGAAGTATCATCGGACGAGGTATTGAATTCTACACCCGCCAATAATTCGCTTTCCCGCGAAATGTCTACAATTTCCGAATGCCATTCATTACAGTTTTTGTTACCGACTGAGTCTGATTCATCTTGCCTTAACTACAGAGTCAATTAACTATGAGCTCAGTTGGTAATCAAATCTATCAGATCTACAGTGGAACGGTATTTCCCTCGGATGGCAAATTTTCAGAGCACTTGAACGAATTACAGTTTCCATTACCGACTGCGGTATTTTCTATGCCCTTTGGTCGAAGTAAGATAGCGCGGTCGGATCTGACTTTTTCTGGTATCTTACCGTCTCCTTCGAATCGGCCAGGAAGTTGAAGCTTCACGCCGTTTCGCCACTTCGCTATCAACGGTGGATGAGGTCGGGAACTATCCTCACCAGTGCAGTCGGTCGAGTTACTCTTCTCGCTGGCGTTACTGCATTTCGATTTGCTCTGCAACAAAAGCATAATAACCGTTTATCATGCCAGTTATTTTGGGTGAACGATGAAAAAAAATGCAATTTTTCTGTATCATCGAATTAAATCGATAAACGAAAAAGTACCTTCTTCTTTCCGTGAATCGTTGAATCTCGTAGGAAGAATTTACTAGGAAGAATGGAAGAACCTTCCGAGCGTTGATCGTCGGACTGCACATGAGACAGAGAGAATTTTTGTATAAATTGTTCAACAAATTTAACTTTGCGCGCACACATTAAAATAGGTACGAACGTTTCTTGTCCACAAACGTCCACAATTCTTTTCATGTTAATTTTACAAAAAAATCTTGTTCATTTCACAAAAATGTCTGCCAATTTTACGAATATTTTTTGTAAATAACAACAAAATAATTGTGGACATAATTGTCCACAAGGCCAAAAAAAGGTTTGTTAAATGTACAAATCTTCTTTAATGCGTAGGGATTTCTACGTGTACTGACCTTGCATGATCCTTCGCTGTAATGATATTTGTTTGTACTTTTGCCGACTAACAATTCTTCAAATACTTTATTAGTTATCTCGTCAAGTGTCGGCTGACCTTGGGGTATTTCGTCGGGATACTTGAAGCCGTCTCGGTGAAAATCTGCTCGACCAAAAACAAAAAAATTGTAAATCATTAGAAAAATGTTGATACTTGACTGAATTTTTTTATAAATGCGAATGACACGAAAATATGTTTTCATATTGGGAATGGGAAAATCTTTCAGAAGCTGGAGCGTTTATCCATATGACGATACACCTTTTACGTGTCAAATAAATAAGACGTGATTGAAATTGTATCTTCCGTACCTTCGCTATTGGACGTGAGAACGAGTCGGGTAGGCGAGTTGATTGCCGGTATGTCCAGCGAAACTGGATGTCCTTCGCCCCATATGGTGATCAGTTCTAGCTTGAAACCGTATTTGTTCAAACGAGGTCTCAGCACCTCTCTCAGCGTCCGACCTCTATGAGCTATCACAGTTATTATTCGACGGGAAGGTAGATCTACCTTCAATACCTTCGCAGGTACAACCTCGACCTCTTGTCCAGCCAATACTGCCGACGGATATTTAAGATTTACCAGCTGCAAAATGAAAATTCCATTAATCACATATTTCATCAATCTACGTAGTGAAAATTATTTTTGTTACGTTATTCGGTAAATTTGACCCTTTTACAGTTACGAATTATACTAATGATCGGTGCTGAGTGTAACGAGAAACATCTATCCTCGTGTTTTTAGTAGTTTATCAGTTACTTTTTTTCCATCACCGTTAATTACTATAGCGTGCAAAAATTCTTACGTATTAATAAATAAATTATCAAAGCACCATGTAGCCATACGGGAAACGGATATGAAGCATTGATACGTGGAATGTGACGAGAAAATATGACTTGATACGTCAAGATGTCGTAAAAACCCCATAAAATCCCCGCAAATTTCGAAACTATATTTTTTTTTAAACCAACTCTTCGCAGTAATTTTTATGAATCGGTAACATAAACTATGTTTATCCCATCAATAAAAAAAAACTGTTCCAGTTGTCTACATTCCGAATCCGATTCTGTTCGTTCTGTATATTTTCGTTATCGCTTTATTGAGCGTATTTACTTCGTTTAATTCATTCGAAACAAGAGGCAGAGTTTAAAAAAAATGTCATCGAGTCATCACTGAACGTCTTTGTACTTCAGTCGTAAGATTGACTTCCGCGGGTTGTTAATAATATTAATACTTTAAAGGCTTGTGTCTACTGTTCGGCAATGCCCGCCGTTATTCCATCGGGTTTGCGATAGCGTGCAACGATATCTTTTAGTGTGCAAGTTCGAAGAGCCTGTTAGATATCCGATGTGAGGGGGTAGCTTGTTAGTTCGAGCTTAATGTCTTTAAGTTGCGTGAATTAAAGTAGTGATTGGCACTAACCTCGTCTGTGGCTAGTACTAGAACGTCATAGTTAGAGTATCGAAGAGCTCTCTTATCGAGCAGTCGAGTAACCACGTCTTTAATACTCTCCGATTGGCTAGTAGGCACGACCGTAGTTGAACCGTCGGGCAATATAACTCGACACAACCCGGTACACTTGGCGTGAACCTCTTTCTTTTCATTCGTTTGTCCATCGTAAGACGACACTGACTACAATTTATAGATACTTGCTAATACACACACATCGTACCTTCAGAAATTTAGCGAAAGAATGACGATCAAAAAAAAAAAAAAAAAAGAAAAACGAAAGCCTCTAATCGATTCTTCAAGCGATCTCACGAGCAAAAATTAATCGAGCAATTCATATCACTTGGCTAATCGTAGGCCATTTTTTAAAAATATTCTATAGTAGATAATTTAAAACATCAACGTTTGGGATACACAAAAAAAATTCACGAAATAGTAATTCACTTACGTGCTTCGTGAAAGATTGCCTCAACGCCAAATCCCACGAAGCCAGTGACGATCTACTGCTCGATATCGATATACTGTCCTCGTTATTGTTTCCCTCGGATTCCCTCTTCATCGTCGTGAAACTCTTGTATATCGTCTCCCCACGACTCGGCGTTTTGTTATACTCCGACTCACCCCGGTCCTTCGATTTTGATCTGAAATACAATTTTTTATGTAAATTCGTTTTGTCGATGACTCAGTCGTTTATTGCATTATCAGATCTAACTCTAGTATTTTTTTGCTCTTCGAACTGTGTTGCACAATAAACAAATTAAAAAGAGCATCTATTTCTTCGACGAACTTACCGATTTTTTCGATGCCAAGGAAGTATCGACTTTCGGCATCGATCTTCGGCGTCCGAATGGCTCTTCTTCAGTTTGACGCTCGGCGAGCTTGTGAGCGTCAAATCGCAATCTTCCGTACTGACAACGCTACTCCCGGTCTCCAAGCAGTGTCTGTAAAGATCCGATCGCAAGAATCTCGGATAGCTGTCGAATTTCATTAAATTGAAGACTTGCTTTTGAGCCTGGAAATGTATAATCAAGATATATACAAAAATATATTATGTACATATATATATAATAAGGTCGATCAACGAACGGTAGTTGAAAATGAAAAAGGAGATCTTGTTTTTACCTGTAAGAAGAGATCGGCCGGAGCTTGATTCAGTAAGTCTTGAGTTATCTGTCCGGAGGCATGACTGTCGACGTTCACCGGTTCCGCAGCTGTCGTCGACAAATGACGTTGATAAATTTGACACGCCAATCTTCGACGTGCGTTCGCATCCTCCGTATCCTTGTATCTCTCGCAAGCTGCCCAGAAATATATGTTCTCGTGGCTAAATTCTTTTTTCAGAAATTCCTGCGAACAGATTTGCAACTCGTTTATAATATACCAGCAAATTTTTCATGCGGTACAACAACAGCTTTTGTTTTGTGAAACGGAATAAGGTCGAAGTACGTACTGCAAAAGTTTGCAGCCCTTTCGGATCCTCCAAAAGTTTCTCAAATCCAGACGCCCAAGTGTGAACTCCGTTGCCATTGCTCGTCTTGTCGAAAGATTCTGAACTTCCATGCTGCAACGACAAAACACAAAATTATATACCGATCGAAACAAATTTTAAAAAACTGTAAAAAAAATGTGCGTATCAAAATTTATCGCAGGTATGTGAGATATTATTAATGCAATATTAATTATTAAATTCAATATACAAGTATGAATCGAAATTGATGCTTGGTATATTTCTATATACCGATCGATTAATTTTACGACTTTTTAGCAAAAAAAAGTTTTGCTAAAATTGTTGACAGTGGTGAGGTCACCGACCCTTTGAAGCATAGTTACCCATAAATGGATTACGAGACAAACTCCCGCATGAGCGACACGCTATATTTAACCGCGCGTAATTTTTATCTGTTTGTCACAGGAAAATAATGGTTTGATATAGTCCATTCATTGGTAGGTGTCACTGTCCTGTTATCGCAGTATAAAATCTGCAATTTCCGTACATCCACATCCGGTCCTTATGCATGAGAAACCCGCGAGTTTTACAGTGCCGCGCGATTACGGCCGGGATAAAATTTACCGAACAGGAAATCACGCTCCAGAACACGCCTGTGGTTGGCACATCGGATGACCTTAAATATAGTTATTCAATAATCTCGAATAAAGAGGAGCTCTTTGTAAAAACCGTTCGACGTGTTCGTACAAGCTGCTGCTCGCAACCGGGGAATACAATAATGAATCTTATCCGACGCATCTACCTCATTTGTATTCTTCGAGCGTACACACAGCTTAGCTTATTGAATTCATTCAAATTGGACCGACGATGAGTCAGTTTCTCCGGAAGCATTCTCGGCGAGTGTCGAACGCTTTACGAGCGAACAAACACGCTAAATATAGTTTTATTTGTCAGCCCCCCGTTATCGAGGTAAAATCTTTTTAATCTTCGAAACGGACGATTCGTCGTCGCGGAGACTCAAATTTACTGTGACAATGTAAGGCGCGCGGTAGTGTAATCTATCTAGACCGCCGACGAGACACGTATAGCTTTATTCCAGAAAACAGAGGCAAAGGAAACGATGCGGATGACGGTGTCGTTAAGTAAATTCTCGCGAATAATATCTCGTTACTTTGAAACTAAGAGTCTCTCTCTCTGTCGTGTCCCCGTTTCGTCGGTCGGCGGAACCGCGAGCAGTACTCTGAAACTTCGGAGGCTCGCGGTTTGCCATTAAAAAGTCACGCATCAAAATATTATCCGTAAATTATAATACAAATATCGTTGGCCTATAGTAAAAAGAGCGTATCGACTGTGTACCAATAAAATAAATATTTGCTGTAACCGAATTAAGAACATTAAAAAAATTGTCTATAACACTATAGAAAATGTTAGTCTTCAAAAAAATGTTATGTTTTTTTGTCCGTTCGCATCAAAATATTATCCGTAAATAATAATGCAAATATGTACAGATTAAACCAATATTTGCTCCAAAAGAATTAATAAAATAAATATAAAAATTTGCTATGACACTGTAGGAAATTTTACATTCTTAGAAAAACCATTATATTTTTCCGTCCCTTCTTGCGTGGCTCAAATGCAAAATAAGATGTCGACAAAGTGTTAACAGCGTGCCTCGACTTCTACAAATTTTTTCTTATTTTTTTTTCTTCGAGGTCTGACAATTCCGGCCTAGAATGCCCGATCGGAGTGAAGCCTGTGCATAGAATGAATCGGGGAGGATTCTTCGGCGCTACTCACCTGTTATTCAACAGGTGAGTAGCGTGGGAACGGGCAGCGGGATCCCACGCGCGATTCCGTTCGCCGAGAATCCCCGACGATCTCTTGCCGGGGAAACAATGCTCAGTTCCAGCAGAGTTCGCATCGAGAATGGCGAAAAAAAAAACGAGCAAATTAATGGTTTTCCCCCGCGGAGGATTCACTCGAAGCGTTAAAGATTGTCGCGCGCGTCACGAGCGGAAGCAATTTCTTACTGCAATTAATAATCGGTGTATGTATGTGTGTGTGTGTGTGTGCGTGTGTGAAATCGCAGGCGATTAAATTTTAATTGGTTCGTCGATGGTATCTACGTCGTTGAACTGTGTATCTATCTCCTTTGCCCTCTCGTCTAATCAGTTAGAAAGTTTGTCAATGAAAACTAGTTTCGAGTAAATACTTGAAAAGCTGTAATCGTTTCTACGCGACTTGCAATTGGAGCATTGACCGTAAACGTATCTTTCGTCAACGGAAAAAAAATACATCTATACGTGAATGCCCTTGGAAACTCGTGCTAATTTCTCTAAAAGGAAATCCAATCAAGCGGCCGACTAGAATAACGATTTTTTTTTATCCTCCCGATATCATCGCGCTCGAGAGTGCGCGTCGCCGCGCAAGTACCTAATTGAAATTTATGTAACATCGACGTCCCGGCGAATTCGCTTCAAGGACTCGAAATTGCTCGCTAAAATTTCGTCGAACGAACTTCCTCGCTGCGGAAAAATCTATCGAGCACGGATATCTGCAGGAGTCCCCGCACGATGTGCATGTTTTTTTTTCCGCGGAATCTAATCGTGTACAGATACGTGTTCGTGTAATCGTGCAAGACTGTGACTAATGTCCCAAGAAACCGGACGGTCATTCTAACGTTACCAGCCGCTCCCAAAAATAATTCTTTATCGAATTTTCTTAAAAACACCCGACGATCTAATCCGCACGGAATATTCGCTACGTTATATTTTCTTTCAAATATTGCCCCTCACAGTTAACGGATTGACAATAATTGCATATAAATTGTGTATGCTATTTCTTAAAAAAAAAAAAAAATAGCGTTTGTATGTACAACAGTATTTTTCAAACCCAGTTCGCTTTACTATTTTTTCTTTTTATATCTCACTTTTGTTAAACAATACTTTCCGGCATTCCCATCGCGAATATATATCTTCGATAAATATTTTAACAATAAAACATCCGTGAAGACAATCTCGCCGAATCGTTACAATCTCGCCGAATCGTTACAATCTACGTACTGACTTCTCGAGTGGTTCCATGTCTCGGCGATCGGTGAATTCGTTTCTCAGGAATGGCGCGTAATCCCATTTATATTATCCTTTCCCTTTCCTTCAATATATTCTCGCACGTGCACCCGCGCTGATTCAGTACAAATTCGCGCTCCGTTTCTATACAATTTCTTTTTTTTTTTTTAAACTCCTTCACAATCCTTCGAATATTTTTATGAAGAGTTATTATTTAGTTTTTCCTTTCTCGATAAAATCGTAACCGCAATACCCGCGCGTCAAACAAATAATGTGTCGTTAAGGGGGGCTCCGCCCAGCGACCATAATTTGTCCCGCGGTTCTCTACAACACACGCGCGAGCGTTCTGACAAACGCCGAGGCCTCACCGACGTTTGTCCGGTTGACAGCGTGCACCGCTGCCCGCTGGCCAACAACGAGACCAGGAATCGTCGTACGCGGAGTGGGAGATTGTGTATAGGCGAGGGAGCGTGTGGAACGCGGGGCACACGTCCATGCGGCGTTGTGGCCAGGCCCGCACTACCACCAGCGGCAACGTCGGTTCAACCAGCGAACCCGCTGGTCGCCTCTCTCGTTTCGTTACCGCCGAGAGCTCTCTACCCCGTGACGTTAAGATCTCCCACCCGAATAGGCCTACAGTAGAGTCCTCCTTATCGCTCCAATTTATCGTCTCTCAAAGAAGCTTCGAGCACAAGACTGTTCGGAATTCTGAGCCAATTTTTTTTTCCCTTATAAGAGTTAAAAAAATGCTTTTTTTTAAACCGATAAAGATTTTCTACTGTATATCGTGCGGGTATTCGGCTGCCAATGCCGCTCTCGGGTGGACGCTATAACGCGTTTGCCGAGCACGTATTACGCTCCGGACAACGGAGTCACGCACGTTCCCCCCGGTGTGTATTCGTGTTTCGTAGTATAGCCCCCTCCTGGCGTACACGACTCGTGAACTCTTTCAGTGCGCCACGTAATACACAACGTACGAAGACTCGGTACGAAGTGTGTGTATATATATATATATATATATAGGTGGTGTGTGTATGTGTTTGTAGGTGTTTTGTACGTCCATTCTCATCGCTCCCTTCTTTCTTCTCGCGCAAGCTAACCGAGGCAGGAAATGATGACGCGGCCTCAATAGCGAACGAGCGAGAAGCGGAAACCGTGCATCGCCTTGGTTCTCTCTACCTGTAAAAATGAAGATGATGATCCGGCTGTTGCGATTTTCTTGGGAGTTGGGAGACGAGAATATTCTCAAGGATCAAGGGCGACGTGCAAATGGAAGCCGGATGCTCGAGCGACCGATTGTTTTGATACTTTGTTTTTTGTTATTTTTTTTCTTTTAGGAGTATTCGAGGCTTTGAGAAATTCGGTGCACGGATTTCAAAGGTACATTTTTTACTTTAACGATTTGAAAGATGTATTTTACATGCGGTTCGAGCATTTTTTTCGTCTCGATGCTTGATTATCTAAGTTTCAGCATTTCGGAATTTGACCCATGAAGAAAAATGCAATTTGGGCCTATAAGTGGCTACTTTTTATTTAAACATAATTCTGAAATTATTTCAAAAAAATGGTTTTAAAAATGTTCCTAAATTATTTTTAAAAAAGGCTGAAGATACGTTTATACTCCACGTTAAAAAAAATTTGCTTCCCGAGCTTGGATTGTTTTTGTGGGACGCCTACGAAACAAATTCATACGAAGGGAGCCCGCGTGATCTAGCGTCGGTAATTGCCGGCCGTGATCTCATAACTGGCCGGCTCCGAGAATCCTTTTTACCAATTATTATGAGCACGCAGCTCGTGTCTAGAAAAATTCTTCCAAGCGCGAGTCGGTCACCCCTGCGCTCCGAAAATTATATTTTTCGTTATTGGAGCAACGAACCCCTTCAAGTAGGAATTTCGATCTCTCGCGTTGGCCCGCGCGTTTTACGTGTTTCTCGGAAAAGCGTGTCCCATATGTCGCGCACCCAAGCTTGCCCTCTTCAATCGCTATTTATTCACGTGATTAGTCACGGTGGAAAAACTCCTGAGAGCTTCGCATTGTTTTACTCGGGAACGGAAGTGTTTCCGAAATGATTAATGCTCCAATTTTCGAAAATACATTCCGTCCACACGAAGCCGGCAGCGCGACGACAACTCCGAAATAGCCAGCCACGCATTGGCCATCGTAAACTCAGATCTTCATGAATGAACGAAGGCCAGCATGAATTGGCTAAAGTAAAAATAAAACTGTCGGTTTTATTTTTATGCGTGACGAAGTTTATGTATTTATCGTTAGACGACGAGACTGAAAAATGTAAAAATTTTTTTTTAATAAACATGAGAATACGTTACCGATAATCACTCCTCTCGTCGACAGGTCCCACTGCTTCGTAACGAGCAGACATGCGATAAAAAAATTCGATCCGTAATTTATGTATCCAATTCGCGAAATATCAATAGACGATTTCAGGCAAAAACTTGTATTATTTGTTTCTTGATATTGAAAAAAATCAACAAAAATTCCCCACTTTTGATTGATTATATCAGTGTTCTGATCTGGAGAAAAAAATTCCCAGTTCCGAATATTTAAAATTGTACGCACAGTCCTATTTTTTCAATATTATTTTTTAAAAATATCTTCCACTCTCAAAAAATTCAGACGGGGTAATTTTTTCAAAAGATTATTTCAAGTAGATTACATTCCTCCATCTTCTTCCACCAGTCTAATTCTCTTTCTACCGAAAAAAAAAAATTGATTTAAATTCGAACTCACCAGACAGCTGTCGGAGGCGCAGCCTCCGACGTTCCTCATTTCCTGAAGACTTCCCCAGGGTCTCGGTTCGGCCTTGTTCGTGTACGAGTTCAGGAAGGAAGTTGAAAAATCCGCGTTCGTCGGTTTAAGGTCCTCCATGCTGTGCACCAGTGACTTCGAGAAATTGCTGACCGAATTGTAAACCTTCGGGCTGAGTTTGTTGCTAGTTTCCATGGCCAATGTGTCCTGATGCTGTTGCTGGTCCATTGCGTAATCGCGATTTTCGGGGTTCTCCGGCTCGGCGCGAAAAGTTGCGCCACTCGCGCATACGGAGGCGAACGATGCTACTGACGATCCGGCGTACGGCTGCGGAACTACCGGAGCAGATGGTCCGGGACAGGTGATGGGATCCCCACTCCGCGCGACGCTTTGTCCCGGCAAGGAACGTCGTGCCGAAGGGTTGCCTGCTGCCGTTGTTGCAACCCCCGAGCACGCTTCGTCCTCGTTGCCCGAGCTCTTGAGCGAGTCCAGTCTCACGTTCGATCCGTTAGTCGTCGATATCGAGAACTCGGCGTCCTTCGAACATCTCGAACGACTGGACTCACTCCATCGCGAGTCCGACAGCGCACGTACCGTCAGTTTTGAGCCCGGCGGCGGACACGCGTTTCCTCGGCAGAGAGGGACTTGAGGATTCTGCGGGAAAAAAATTATTGTATTATTAATCTTGGCAAGATAATTGAAAGAATAAAAATTACGCTTGCTCGCTATAATTGCGATACGATTAAAATCGATTATTGTTAGTTGCGATAATTGTAACGGATGTGAAACTCATTTCCAGCTCAAATTTCAATTTATATTGTTAATGGAGCTATGAAGATACTTTAATACTGAGATTATTATCACCGCACACAGAAATTATTTAGAAATTATCGTACATTTTTTTCTCTCCCGTTAGTTATAACACAGTTATCGAAGTTGTTTCGACGATCCTAATTTTATCATCTAATTGCAATCATTTTTATTCCCACGTTACGCCGTTCAAGCTTACGACCACGTGAGATGCGGAGTTTATGATTAGTTTGTAGCATTGTTATTGCCAGGTGTTCCATTGTTCGTTTCAACGCGAAAAGAAAAGTCTACAAACAATCCTCAATTTAACAGTTACCCCGGTAGTGATCTCTCGCGCAACGAGGTCTTATTTTTCGAGGCTCGAAGTTCGCGTGCATCGTTAGCTTCGGCTTCGTTACCGACCATGAGAAAGTACCGACGATGAATGCATCGCGATTAAACGCATGCAATTAAGAGATTTCGGTCCTACCGGTTGCGTACGCCGTGGATCATTACCGAGGTCAAGTTTTAACGAGGTATTTCGTGAACGCACGGATGAGAAGAAAAAAAAAAACAACGACAAGCTGACGAACCCTCGGAAGAAGATTGGAGGGGCATCGTCGACGCTGCGGAAAATCGGGCAGCATCTTTCTGTCCGAGTGGCTGCCGTAGTCGTCTTTAAAGCCGATGCCAGAGTCGCTGTTGCTCGAGTGCGCGGTCGACGTGCTTATGTTGCTCGGCTGCGGCGAGGCGGTCTCCTGGTGTCTGTGAGCCTCGTTGTACGGATTCGCGTCGGCGTCGGTCGAGTCGGTTATGTAGAGTGTCTGTATCGCCCCGATAAGGCTGTTGCAACTGTCCGGAAACTCCTGGCAAACGTTCAGCTCCGAAGTCTTCGTGCAGGTGAAACCAAAGACGTTGCAAGTGCTCGAGTGTACGGCGTGATCGATGAGCTTGTAGTATATAGTAAAAACATGGCACGAGTTCGAGACAATGTCGTCGGTGTCCTTCACCGATTTCGTCAGTATTCCGAAGTACTGCTTGTCCTGATCGGAAAACGAGTTACAGAATATTATTCTGTATGACGGATACTCGGCTATAACACGATTCTCCGAATTCGTGAGCTTTATGTTCGCCACGTGTATCGTCAGGAGCACGGTCGTTGGATTACGCTTCTCGGCCTTCAGCCTCTTGATGCATTTTCTCAAAACCTGAAAAAGAAAATGGATAATAATAATAATATACAATCGTCGTACCCTGTAAACTCCGTTACAGATATTTTTTGCTAATCTTTTATTTTCACCGTGAAATGTTAATACGAAATTGAAACAAATGACTATGTGAATCAATTGTTTAGGGTAAAAGTGGGGAATATGGCCCGGTCCATATATCATTGATTTGCGTGTTAATCGAGGTGGGCCATATTCACCACTTTTACCCTATATTAAAAAATTCCATTTTTGAAAATGTCTTTTTTGTTTGTTAAGGTACCTACTGCACGAAATACTAGTCAAATGAATGCTAAATTTTTACAATTGTTTATCCAAAATGTTGTGCACTTGTTAACAGTAACGGAAGTTGAAATGGAAGTTGGTTAGTATTACTGTATGGGTGCTCGATCAAGGAAACTATTGATAACAATATTTTTGCAAAAAGATAAACCGATAAATTTTCATGACGATACATTTTCGTTGTGTTTTTTCAAAGAAGAATCCTTATTTTTCAACCAATTCCAATGTGCCATGGTCCATTTTGTTTCTAAAACGTTGCTCTACGAATTCACCAAGTTGATGTTTTTTAAAAATAGTTTTGGCCGTTTGAAAATGACAGCAGTTTGTTTATGGGAAGAAAAGCACCGGTTAAACAGTATGCCGTATTTGTCAAACGGTCAAACCTTCGAAAAATCTACTTGGGGAATTTGTGGAGCAAAGTTTAAGAAACAAAATAAGCCGTGGTACATTAAAGTCGGTTAAGAAATACGGATTTTACTATGAAAAAACCCAACAGAAAAGTACTATCATGGAAATTTGCATTTACCAGTTGTTGTTCTTCCAAGACCATCGAGATTAATATTTCTCTTAGTTGATGACACACACAATCATACAAATCAAGCCCCTTTACTGAAAAAGAATAGATGCAGTTTTGAATAAACAATTGTACAAATTTGGCACTCATGTGACTAATGTGCGACACAGCAGCTCTCTTAAACTCTTCAAGCGGAATCACGCGACAAATCCAGCTGAAAAAAAAGAAGAAAAATCTATAGTCAAACAATCCAAAAATATGCAAATTTCTGTTGACCTGCATCATGGTGGATGGATGCAGTTGATTGGGAATGTCGATGGTGCCCAGATAGCCGACCACCGTCCTGTGAACGATTTTCTCTGAGTCTCTCTTGTGCGAGAGCGGCGGAGGCGGAGGCGGGAGTGCACTGGCCATATTCCAACGATGATGAAGTCCCGCGTGACCACACTGGATCTTGCTCTGCGGAGCAACCACGCTTTCCACGGTGGCGTCGAACATCGCACCGGTCTGCAGATCCCTCACGACTTTGGCGACCCTGCATTGCGGCTGGGGAGCCACAACGCCGTTGCTGGTGCGAGGCTTGTGCGAGTACTTCGGCTTGGATCTCACCGTCGCCAATCCTTCCTCGTCCGACGAATCGGAGTAATAATTCTCGGCTATCTGAAGCCGGAGGACGCCCTTGGAGTGTCCTATGAGCCTGACGACATCGTCATGAGGCGCCTTGCCGACGTTATGGCCGTTCACTGCGACGAGATAGTCGCCGGCTCTTAGACCAGCATTCTCCGCCGGACTACTCTGAACGATGCAGCTGAGAATGCAAGGCTGCTGGCCCGATATCGTGAAGCCGAAACCCTTCGCGCCTCTGACCAGCTCCACCGCTCTGACACCATAATTTATTCTTTTCTTCTTTCTTCTGTTATGGTGCATACTTGAAACTCAGCAAAAATGAAAAATATGAAGAAACTTTTTATTTTTTAGTATTTTTTTTTAGATAAAAACAAAAATATATATATGAAGATTGTTTAACCGACGCAGTCAGCGCACATATGCACGTTTTTCACTGGGTATCGAGTGGGAACTTCGACGAGATGAGATTCATTCTAACCGACCAGCGAAAACACGCTCGATTCGCGATGTTGAAGGGTTTTTTTTTTTTCTTTCCTCTCCTTCTTCGGCTTCGCTACCTCGAGAACGTGCGACAATCGTGGACATCCTCTAGACACATATTTCCAAACGTCGTCCGCGGGGCCCGCAGACTCCCACGCCTACTCGGAGATTAATATGTCACTCGGGCGATTCGCTGTCTCGATCGTGTTCTATCCATGACGCTTCCACACGGATATTGGGATAGCCTTTTTGTTTTTTTTTTTCCGTTCTATTCTACACGCGCGACGAAGCGTCGATGAAACGGCGATTCTTCGTGCGAGTAGGATTTTATTTTTCGCAGACTTTCAATACATTCCTCTGGCTGTGTAGTATACTGACGGTAATTGTCGGACATTTTTCGAACCTGTCGCTACCTGGCGGTGTACACCTGATCTCTCTCTGCCCAACCAGCGCAACGTGCTCCTCTGGTGCGAATATTATCGACCGGACGATCGCGACGAAAAATTGTTTTGGTTTTTCTTTTTGTATTTTATTTTACTTTATTTATTTATTTTTTTGCAATAAGACACGGAAAACGATTTATGAAAATACTCCTTTTGCGATAATAAATGGTCTTCACAATGTAGGATGTTTAGCTTATGTTTGTAGGAGATATAGAATCGTTTTTATTTGCGAGCTATTCGACCGTACGCGACTTATCCTCTTCGTTGTCATCGTTAAATGACAATCAAACTGATGGTCATTTAAGCTATCTTTACGAAAATAAATAGGTGTTTTCCTAGAATTTTCTTCTCGATAACTATTAATCAAATAAAATCCGAGGTTTTATTTAAGAAAGAGATCGATTAAAAAGAATTCTACTCGAGTATTTACCCGTAAAATAAAAAAAGCGTCAACGGCACGCGGTGTTTCCAAGCGGTCACCCATCCAAGTACTGACCGCGAAAGAAGCTGCTTGACTTCAGTGATCGGACGAGAACTGGTACTTTCAGCTTTTTTTTTTTAATACGTTTGTTTACCCAAATAATTTTACAATGTATATATGTATTACATTTCTCTTGATAAACGCAACAAGAAACTATAATCTATATTCCCAGTGAACAATATGGCTCCGGTGAACACCCACAGTTTATTCCATATATATATATATATACACGTCAACTTCGCGATAGAAACGTAACATGTTTAAGTGGGCTTTTTGGCCCCTACAATGAGCAATTTTCATTTTTCGTTTGCCACGAAAAATGGTACTTTCAGCTTGGTATGGTCGTTGACTATTGGTAGAATATCGAATACGAAAACGTCCTATTTCCTCGTATAATTTCTTATCGGTACGCTTTTAATTAATGGTCCAAAAATTAAGTGAACTAGCATTCCATCTCTATAATAGAGGGATTGAGTCAGCAGGCTTATGTTATCCAGTAAAAGTCAACTTCTCCGACACGAATCTCTGACGCACCAATCAGGGAGCTACGAGCCAAATTTTCTCATTTCTGACCAATGGGCGGTGGGGACGGAAAATGAATAAATATCTCGGTCGGGGCGCTCACAGAGACAATACGCTAACGAACGTCGTGAGAAACATTTTGATAGGTTAACAAAATTTCCATTATCTAAACAATTATGTCTGGACGTGGTGAAGGTGTCAAGGCGAAAGCAACGTCTCGTTCGAAAAAAGCTGGTCTTCAATTCCCAGTTGGTAGAATCCATCGACTCCTCAAGACAGGAAATTACGCAAAGAGGGTCGGTGCGGGAGCACCGGTGTACCTTGCTGCGGTGATGGAATATCTTGTCGCCGAGGTACTCGAATTGGCTGGTAACGCCGCTCGGGACAACAAGAAATTGAGAATAATCCCGAGACATCTCCAACTCGCGATCCGTAATGACGAAGAGCTCGACAAGCTTCTTTCTGGAGTCACGATAGCACAAGGTGGTGTATTGCCGAACATACATGCAGTTCTACTTTCGAAGAAGAGTGCGAAGAAAGCTTAAGTCAGCTTACCAACAAAACGGCCCTTATCAGGGCCAACCATTATTCAAACGAAGGGATCATCTTATCGTTAATATCTCTTACATTTATATGCTTTACGTATTGTAACGCGTACATTCGTACAATTCAAGGACGCTTGACAGAATTACCATGATACGTTGAATAGTTTTGATTTCACGATTGGTCTAAGGTCGTCAGAGTTATTCTAGCGATAAAGGACAATTCCCCCTCGGGGTCTAACCGACTTACCTTCCTGATGATGAATTCATAGGTATTGATATTTAAGATGGTAAGGTAACAGTGGTAAGATGGTCAGGACAGATGATATAGTGTCTGGAAATTGGTACGAACGTTAATACACGCTCGATCCAATAATCGGACAGTTCTAAGAAGTTAGGTTAGTCAGATTTCTACGCAGCTTGTTCTTAGTATTGCTTCGCGTAAATATAATTTTTTCATTGATTTAATTAATAGATGGCGAAGCAATTCTTTTATTTAATATGAATTAGTTGAGTTCATACACCACAATTCTCGACATCTATGATTGTGTGAAACATTGGGACATGCAGTGTCCGAATATAGGAACGTACCGAAAAACCGCGTCCCTAGACTGATACACTTGAACTCTCTTTTATTTTCTAACGCAATTAAAAAATATATTAATCTTTTTGTTATTAATCGATGTGTTTTGGAAACTACAAACTATCAGCTTGACATTGGTTTCAGCTATTTTCGCGATAAATTTGTTCTTGACCAATTAATAACTGCTGGAATCTGAAGATGCTCTTAACTGTCCGAGCATTGATACTTTTACCTTAGGCTTGTTCAGTGTAGCTATTTTACTAGTTAGTGACGTCATAATGCAACTTAAAGTGTGTGTGTCTAACGTGAAAGCTGTTGCCAAACTGTACGTATAATTATTATCCTGAATGACTACTCTAATTTTCTAAATGCTATATTTATGTATTCCGGCCATTTAATGTTTGCTGTCGAACTTCTCGATTACTTCTTCGTTGCCAATGTTTTCTTCGCGGCAGTAACTGCTTACAAAGATTTAACGTGAACGCCAATTTTTTTTTCGTCTTTGGTGCTTTTGAATGCGGTGCTTTCGCTTTTGGACTCTGCGGAAGTGCGCTCTTCATCTTCGGACTCCTTGGAAGTGCGCTTGTCGCAGTCTTGGCGATTTTAATAATTACCCATGATTATTTTTTCATCACCTGCGCAGAACAAAGAAAAAATAATCTCTACAAACTAGCAAAAAAATGATTTACGTGACAATCAAAAATTAAAAAAATCGTGTATGTATTAACCTTGGAAGAGCCCAGCTTCTTCTTCAGTGAGGCTGGTTTTCCAGAGTCTGTTTTCGATGTCTTCTTGACAGCTTCCGGTAGACAACGAAGATTTTTATAACCGGAAGTGAAGACACAACAAATTTTTCAAATTTATCGAAATGACGTCACTTTCGGTGTAAAAGCGAGATTTTAAACCGGAAATGACGTTGCAGCCGAAAATTTCGATTCGAACACATTTCGTGGTGATTTTCTAAAATTCGCAGTAGAAATGGGATAATATTGGTGAATGAATAAAAAAAAATGTCAACGGCACGCGGTGTTCCCAAGCGGTCACCCATCCAAGTACTGACCGCGCCCAAAGCTGCTTGACTTCAGTGATCGGACGAGAACTGGTATTTTCAGCTTGGTATGGTCGTTGACGATTACTAAGTTTTCTCCAGATTGTTTCGTTATTAATCCTTATTTAAGTAATTTCAAAGAACGAACGTTTGACTGGCTTGTGTCGAAAGATACGAAAAAGCATCTTACACGTGAAATTCAACGGACATCGCACGTGTAACTGTTTCTACATAGCATATAGTCGAGAAGCACAGAAGCGACAACCAGCGCGCCAATCAGAGGCCGCGCTGAGTGTTTCGTCGTTATGATTGGTGCGGCGGTTGGAACCGAGACGGCATAAATGGGCCATTTTCGGCGCTACTGCTTCAGTACAACGACGAACTCCGCGAGGAGTACATCTTCTGAAGTCCACGTTTAAATCTCTAAAGTCTCATAATGTCTGGACGCGGAAAGGGCGGAAAAGTGAAGGGAAAGTCCAAGACTCGTTCAAACCGAGCTGGTCTACAGTTTCCAGTGGGACGGATCCACAGACTGCTTCGAAAAGGAAATTACGCAGAGAGAGTTGGCGCCGGAGCACCGGTCTATCTCGCAGCTGTGATGGAATACCTGGCGGCCGAGGTTCTCGAATTGGCGGGTAACGCTGCCCGCGACAATAAGAAGACGAGGATCATTCCGAGACATCTTCAGCTAGCGATACGCAACGACGAGGAGCTCAACAAGCTTCTCTCCGGAGTTACTATCGCTCAAGGCGGTGTACTGCCGAATATTCAAGCAGTTTTGCTGCCGAAGAAGACAGAGAAGAAGACTTAAATCTTTGGATTTGCAACAACATTAAAACGGCCCTTTTCAGGGCCACCAAAAATTCAAACGGACGGATATTTTGTTAGTAATTTAATATTAAGCTTCAATATCAAAATTCTGTTCTCGATGGCGAAATAAATATTTTGATGCATTTTTCTTCGTCTGTGTTTGAAGGTCGGACATGTAAACATATCTTTTTCTTTCAGTACCTGGTGTCCAGCGGTCGTCTAAGTCCTGGAATATCCTCGAATTTCACCTAATAATCTCATTGAATGTTTTATTTCCCCGCAAATTTGAATTTCTTTCGCAATATATATTCCTAGCGACCGATCTAAACAAATCTCTATCCCAGTTTCGCTAAGATACATATATACATTCGTGCATAGTGAGTAGTTTTTTTTTCTGAACCGATCCCAACTTAAACGAAAATGGTTATCGAACTAAATGTTATTTCGTACGTCATGAGTATACCCTGAGTGTAACCCATCACCAGTTAGAGGTAGCTGAAATAACGATAAACACTGAGGTCTCCAGGCACGCTGCCAAATATTGAGGCAATTTTGCTATCGAAGGAAGACGTAAATCATTGGATTTACGACAACATCCAAAACAGCCCTTTTCAGGGCCACAACAAATTTAAACGAAGGAATATCCTTTTATTAATTTAATGATAAGCTTGAATGCCGAAATATTGTTCTTTTTGCATTCATTCAACTTATCGAATTTAAAATGTCTTTCTCAATTGCCTGATTAAATAAAATGCGAACGTTCTTTCAAATATGTATCTAACTTTTCACGAAAAGTTATTTCTGCTCCTCAAGTTTGAGCGTAAGGTTCGAAAAGACCTCAGTAACCGTTCAAGAACTGTTGGTCCGAGAGTGAACTCGCTTATAATATACATTGACACGACAATCGACTGCCTACACAATGAGATCGTTTTGATAAGGACAGGGATTATCATCGGTAAGCTAGTTGCGGTGTTTTCAGACACCTCACGTATGAATAAATCATTACTTTATACACTGGTGCTCCTGCACCGACCCTCTGTGCGTAATTATTTACATATTAGAAGCTTCTTTAACTCA